>OY735239.1:33946594-34065334 GCA_963457665.1 Thysanoteuthis rhombus
GAGACACAAAGGAAGAAGAGAGTGTAGTCTATTTGGCAGGTTGGTCAGGCCATTTGTGGGGCCATGGTGATCTGATTGTTGACATTGAAGTGGTGGTAAAAACATGTTGAAAGTTGAGACAGTGACATAGATGTCTCATACCTCAGGCTACTTAGTAGGCCGTAAATTTATGTAAGGCTCTTTTCATTGAGGAGAAATGATGACTGTATCAAATTTTTCTCAAAAGACTCTTTGTAAGAAAATCAAGCTGTGATACTTTACACGTGGTATGTGAACTGGTACTGGTGCATGAACCATAGACTGTCAGTACGTGGCTCATTTTCACATTTGTACAGACATTTAAAGTCTTTATTACTTGAAGACATTTATCATGCTTTGCCATTATTTTACAATAGAGAAACCAAGTACAGGCCGTATAATGCCTAAAAGACTTGGCTTTGATACATCTATCTTCAACACTAGAAAAATTTCCTCTGAATATCTAATATTAATATATATACAGGAATACCTTGAATAGTGTTGTTCTGATTAGCATGGGTTTGATGTATAATTAAGGAATCGCTGTACAAACTAATATAACTAAGTATAAGCAGGAAAAAAAAACAAAACAAAATCATTAAATCATAATAAAACCTTGAACAATGCAGTAATGAAAATTTTGGAACGAGTTAACCGCATTAATCAAGGTATACACATAATCTCTCAATGAGATGTTCAACAGAAAAAGCATTTGCAAGTAACAGGATTAAATGCAAACGCTTTTGAACATTTCATATATATCCATTACATATAATGAATAATACTGATACATTCATTATATTTTTCCAAATGAGATTGATGTAACTATGAATGTTCAACTTATTATTTTACAGATCTTGTATGAATAATAATTTGATTCAGTTATGCTACCAGTCCCTGACATATTGAAAAACAAAGACAAAAAAACAAAAATATACCATAAATATATATAACATAACTGATTCACAAGCTCTGATAGTTTGAGTAACACTGCTGTAAAGTCATGTATAGCCCTTTCAACAGTGAATAGATGATGACTGTATCAGATACTCTCCCCCAAAGACTTTCTCTGCAGTTAATTCCATTCTCCCTCTGAGTGTTAATATATCTGTATGTGTGGGTCAATCATTTGGCCTTGACTGCCCCTCCCAGCCTGAATGGCCAAGTATAAACTGTGCATCCTTTCTGGATTATTAATTCTGAAGAGGCATTCAGAATGTTTATACAAAATGAACATGGGAAGTCAATTAAGACCTTTGTTCAAAACAAGGACTATAGGAAGGAGGAGTGTTCAGATTAGGATTTCCAGAGAGCTGGAGACGTTTCTAGCCAGAAAACATGCTAAAAAATGGCCAAATGCAAAAATTGTTTAAATATCATTGCAATACTGTGATACACACACACACACACGAGTCAACTTAATTGTTGCATAGGAATAGTAGAAAGGTCCAAATTGGCATCACAATCATATTGAAAATAGAATCCCTCATGACATTGAAAAATTGACTTTTTTCAAACTGATAAATTTCCTAAATTTCTTAATTCCCATTAAAACTCTTATAAAACAGGAAAAATTTCTTTCTATTTTTTTGATAGAAAGTTTGAAGTAAATGAAAAATTGCCAAATAATGTCCAAAATTTAAATATGGCTGAACCAAAACATTAATGGCCAAATGCTTTCGAAAAAGCTATATTTGTCAAATTTGGCCAGAAAATGGCAATCTTCTAAATACCATGTGAGACACCATTGATGGGAACGGCTGCTATTCCTGCCAATTTGTGATCATCATCATCATCAGCAGCAGCCTATTTCATCTCTTTCCATACTGACTGTGACTGTGCTTACTTATATTTTATATCAGGTCTCAATGATAAGGTTATCCTTCCTTTTTGCTACATGACCTGTCCATCTTCATTTTGGTTGCTTAATTACATCTATAATATCCATACTTCACATGATCAAATCACAATAGCCTGCTAGTATACAAGAACTGATTATTGAAAAAAAGAAAAGTAAATAATTGAAACAGGGCTTTTATCTAAAAAGTGATAAATAGAATGAACAACCAAAGAAAATGGGGCTGCAGTCACAGGTTTGATTCCTGCAGCAGCATCTTTTTATTAGATTGTTTATTCCATCTACGCTGTCTAGGTCAAGTGACTCATTCTCTTTGTAATAATGGGTGGTGATTTCAAATAGAGTTTCAAATAATATAATGCATTCATAGATATGTATTAAGAAATGAACATATGTGATCCTACAGAATGATTATAAATTGCTTATATTATATAGAAACTTATTCGAGGGTCTAGGGTGAGTGATACATTAATCGTATTATGTATGACAGATCATTTTAAATAAGTTTCTACATAATATAACTCAATTTAGAAATATATATATATATATATATATATATATATGTATGTATATGCATACACATGTACGTACATACACACACACGTACGTACATACACACACACGTACGTACATACATACACACATATGTACATACATACACACATATGTACATACATACGTACGTACACTATTACGTACATACACACACACATACATACGTACGTACGTACGTACATACATACGTACGTACATACATACGTACATACATACATATGTATGTATGTACGTACGTGTGTGTATGTATGTACGTACATGTGTATGCATATACATTACATATATATATATATATATAGACACACGAACGTACGTACATACATACATGTGTGTGTGTTTAACACATGTATGCACACAAACAAGATTAATGATCAAATTAGAAATGACTGATATCAAGCTGACTCAGAAAGTGAAACCTTCAGCCAATGTTGTACACTGATTCAATCGATAAAAAAAAACCCAAAAAGAAAACCCTGTATTGATCCCAAAACTAAATCACTTCATCCCACCGTTCCAAAAAATTCAATGGAGAACTTTTAGGGATATATCCTCGGACAGACATGAGCGAATACATATCTCTCAATTGAAAACATGTTCCTGGATCTGCCCCCAAAATTCAATCACCCATTCCTTAGTCCATGGTCCACTATTCCAATTTTATTGAAATCCATTGGGAACTTCTGGAAATACGTGGAGAGACGGAAGGAAAGACAGAAATACATGGAGTTATACCTTTACCTTTCCAACTTGTAGAGTTGATGAAGTTTTTGTGAAAAAGAAAACGATCTAATTCTCCTTGACTGTCAAAGAAGGAAAATGAAAAGATAACATATTTCAAGCAAGAATATCATCTTTGAGAGATCAGGGAAGAATAGAGGGTTGGTTTAAACGTTAAATTTGATCTGTTATTGGTCAGAGTTCTTGTAGGTAGAAGCAGCAGGTGAGCTTAACAAGGTTTCACGAAAGACAAAAAGGGATACAAGTTGGAGTCTTATCCCTTATTTTTGATCTGTGCCGTTTTCTCACGGCTTTAGACTGACAGCTTGAGTAAAGTTGTGATAAAAAGGCAATTGAAAAATTAAGATGAAAGAAAATACTAGTCAAAAATTAATAATAATGGCTGACAATGCTTCATGTAATGACCAATTAATAAAGATTATATTGGTGGTACTGATACCACTGAAGTGAAAACAATATGGGGCTGAGAGATAACATAGAAAAATAGTCCTCTTAAATAAAGAATGAAAGCTATATGATCAGATTTGAGTTTTTGTAACCAGTGGCTTTCGTAGCTTAACTGGTAAGCAGCTGTCATGCTAAGACAGGCATCCTGAACAAAAAGAGACGCAATTTTGAATTTTATTCTTTTATTCTTTATTTCTGATTCACACGGTTGATGAAAGGAATAATTACCAAAAATCTTATATCAAAAAAAGGTCTTGTCACTTTTTTTGTTGGTAATAATAAAGCAGACAGAAAGAGATGAATGGGGTACTGATAACATACAGACACAGAATGGGCTGCTGCTGGTGAAGAAAGCAGGTAACTGTAGTTGATAATATGAAGAGTTGCAGAAAATTGATAGAAAAAGAAATTTTGTTTGAAGTATGAGTTTTTTTTTGTTTAAACTAAATATATTGATACTAATATATATATATATATACTAGTATATATTTGCATTCCCTTAAGAAGATGGTATAGGTATTATACAAGCGCCAACCAAATTTGCTGATGGAATGTGAATTATTAGATGCAAGAAGATAGTTGTATATACAGAAGCGCTTGCTTTAATAAGGGGACGGCTGTTGAAGTGCAAAGTTTGAGAGGAATTTGCAGAGGCAGAGAATTAGCGTCTTTCCGCTTATCTCTTAACAAAGAGTTGACTGTGCTGTATTTTTCTATTCCACTGATCTTGGCTGAAACAAATCTTTGTACTGAAAAATGAGAAGTGCAAAGCTTATCAGCAAGAAATGTTGTTTGTTTACTGTCAATTCCTGAAAACTCCTCGTGGAGCATAGGGCCACAACCATTCTACTGCAGTTGCAGGTAAGTTTTTTTCTTGTTTGTTTCGCAAAGTGGAGTTGCTAACCTCATCCCCAACCCTCCTCTTTTACTCAGGCTTGGGACCAGCAAGGGTCACTGTCAGGCTGCAGATTTTTTTTCTGTCAGAATAGCCTTCCCTTAGATGGACTTCTGTTATTCATTTACAGTAGAGAAGAGATCAGGATTCATGCCTTTCCAAAGGGCGTTAGTATGAAATGAATGCCAAGAGCCTCAGCTGAAACTGAAACTCAGTCCATCAAGTTTTCCATGCTGCTAATTGTCATGCCACTCTGCACCTCCACCCTGCATTGTGCAGCGATGGATAAGTGTGTGGTACCCAGAAGTTTGGGGAATTTGAACGGCTTGCATGATCTGAATTTAGTTTCCACTACCTTTTGTGAGCCAGTGTGTTAACAGCAAAGAAAAGACTGCTTCAATGGAGACTGCGGAAACTACATGTTAGGGTGAATTTTTTTTCATAATCGAATTGACCAAACTTTTGAGAAGCACCTACAATATCTCTCTCTCTCTCTCTCTCTATATATATATATATCTATATATATGCATACCACAAATATAAGTAAATTTGCTGATGAAACATCATAAGAAATTTCTTTGTCTTGATATTTTTTCCTTTTACACGACAATCTGTGGATCAAGATGAAGCCATGATTGTCTTTGAAAGTTGACGAGATATCTTGCAGAAAGTTTCCTTGTTCTGAATCTCACTCAAACGGTGAATAGAACAGTAATTCAAGACTAGAGGATGGTAATACTTGCAATGCATTTTTGTTACACCATACGTCATATAAGCTACTCTAGGACCTCGAATACACTGATATGACATATGTTGGACCAAAGTCTCCTGGATGAAAATGGTTAATATATATATACACACACACACATACATATATATATCATAAATTGCATTATATCATATTGAAATTATATATATATATTCACCTTAGCCTGTTATAACCCTTGTTCAACTCATAGCCGAAACATTTTCAGTAACTTTTAAGGTTGATACCTATGTAGCTCCATAACCCCACCACCCCTCCTACACTACCCCAAACATACCAGAAAATCCACCTCTACAACACTACCCCCTACCTTGACACACTCTGCCCTCCCCAAGGCAAACTGCTGCTGCTTTACCAAAATCCCAATACCTGCTGGTCATTCTTACATTCAGCAGGAGGCATCTAGTAGCCCTGACAACAAAACTTACCCACAATGCATAGTCCCTGGCAGTGGACTCTGGTTCCACATGGTACATTTTAATCCACACTCACACAACATTCACCACTGATGATGGGAGAAATCCCGAAACATGTATGGACTATAGACATATAAGGATTAATAAACCTTACCATCAAAAACTTCACTCTCGAGTCTGTCTCACTCTCTAAAGTACACATTATACATACCTTACTGAGACATGGAGAAGGAACACATTCCTACAACAACTATCACTTCTGACAAGGACAACCACCCTAACACCACAATGGAACCAACCTCTTCAGACAACATCACAACATGGTCGGTGAGACTCTACCGAAGAAGAGAAAAAATTACCCGCTTTGAGTCACATCTAGACTTCCTAAAGTCCTGTAAGGACAATAAACTCACTCCTGTGAATTTCAGGATCTCCCTACACCCCTCCATAGGGAACCAGGATGCAGATTTCCTTAATCTATGGAACAACAAGATCCACACACTTTCTATGGATCTTCTAGATGACACCATCCAATTCTGCCAAAAAACCATCAAAGACACTCTAACAGATATCAGCGAATTGGAACAAAAATTACAGCAACACACATACACAGATGAATACAATGAAATACAGGAAGCGATCAACATCAACATAGGAGGAAGAAAAAAACAACTTAACCTCACCAAAACTAAAAAATACAACAAACTTAGACACAATATCACACACAGATCTGCGATTCCACAGAATATGAGAGAAATTAAGATACAACCCACCAAAAGAGCCACCAGGCCTCTGTTACCTACCCCCAACCTACCACCTACATACCCAAAAAAAACCAATTCCCCCACCAAACACAGATTTAACACTAGACACACAGACACAGGCTACCCAACAAGAATCACCAATACTGACAAAAACATCATCCATACCCACACGAACAACGATAGAAATAGACACACGCATACGAACAAACAAAACAAAAACACCTACACTGGCACTAACAATACTAACACCTATAACAGACACACACATATGAACAAACACAACAGAAACACCTACACAAATACTAATATTACTGACACCAATATTGTGAACAGACACAGCTATATGAACAAACACAACTACAAAAACCAGCATACAGATCATAGAAACAAGAAAACTAGACTCCATAAGGGCCTCAGACCTACTACCCCTCATACCCTGCAAGAGGAAAGCCCTAAGAGTAGCATCCTCCCTCAACCCATCACATTGACCCTTGGAAAGCATCCTGAAGACCCAAGCAAACACCCTGACCTGCAGGTAACCCCTACATCAACTCACACACACACTCTACCAAAAAATGAGGAAAGCCCCCTACCACTAAATATGGAAGGGGAGTTAGAAAACCTGATTCCAACACTAGTAAGCAGTTTAGAAAACTTACTAAAACACTACTACACACCATCAAAATACTAAACTGAACAACCCTCACCACACAGAACACTAATACACACAACTCCTACCATTAATATCCTCACACCCACATCTTAGAAACATTCAATAATGGAAGCTTTAAAGTCATCTAAACCCATAGGAAAAACTTCACCTTAGCCTGTTATAACCCTTGTTCAACTCATAGCCGAAACATTTTCAGTAACTTTTAAGGTTGATACCTATGTAGCTCCATAACCCCACCACCCCTCCTACACTACCCCAAACATACCAGAAAATCCACCTCTACAACACTACCCCCTACCTTGACACACTCTGCCCTCCCCAAGGCAAACTGCTGCTGCTTTACCAAAATCCCAATACCTGCTGGTCATTCTTACATTCAGCAGGAGGCATCTAGTAGCCCTGACAACAAAACTTACCCACAATGCATAGTCCCTGGCAGTGGACTCTGGTTCCACATGGTACATTTTAATCCACACTCACACAACATTCACCACTGATGATGGGAGAAATCCCGAAACATGTATGGACTATAGACATATAAGGATTAATAAACCTTACCATCAAAAACTTCACTCTCGAGTCTGTCTCACTCTCTAAAGTACACATTATATATATATATATATATATATACACACATACATATTATATAATATCATAAATTGCATTATATCATATTGAAACTATATATATATATATATATATATATATATATATATATATATATATATATACATATATATAATATCATAAATTGCATTATATCATATTAAAACTATATATATATATATATACACATACATATATATAATATCATAAATTGCATTATATCATATTGAAACTATATATATATATATATATATACACACATATATATAATATCATAAATTGCATTATATCATATGGAAACTCTCACCTGAAATGATCTAATATCACAAGGTAAATATACCATTTGGCCTAGAATATGTTAATAGAATAACCATTTCAGTCAGATCATACATCCATTTAATAACATATACATATATATATTCACACACACACACTGATTCGTATAGACATTGGAGCAACATAAATATTGTGTCAGAGTTTCATGACATATAAGTGGTCTACCCTGGGTCAGGCTGTTTTGATTCTAACATCAGGCCTGATCCCAAAATCATCAACTGACAAAGGTTTTGTTGAAAACAAAACAACAAATCTATTTCAGCTGTGTACGTGTGTGTTTGTGTGCGTCGGAGAAGAAAGATAGATGTAGCCGGCATGCACACACCCAAATCAGTTTTCTTTTGTGATAGGAAATAAGTTTCAGATGTCAAGTTTATATAAAGAGTTGTTTTGAGGATGTGTTCAAGAGAAAGAATCATATCTGATAAGTGAAGACAAGCAATAGTATGTTTTTATGTGTTCTATATAAGTAAATTGTACCAATGGTAGCAGCAGCAGAGACTAACCTGATGAGCTGACTAATTGAACTTTGTGATATCCAAGGTTGACTAAAGTTCTCTACAACAGGAACGGTTTTATCTAAAACACACACACATTCTTTAAGTGTGTCTGTAAACACACACATATATATATATATTATTACACACGCACGAGTCAAATTGTATTGGATATACCGGTTATTGTATGATCACCAGTCAAGCAATGTTGAGCCTGATCATCACCTAGATGGGTAATTGTCTAGGAATACCCAAGAAATGTAAGCAACATCAAGATTGTTCTGTGGATGTCATAGCTGTACCACTGAATAACAGAACTTCTTACAGGCTTTGGACAAACTTGGGTCCCAGCACAGGACATGATGAATAGGCAGGCCCAGTCATTGTGAATGTGACAGTCACACTCATTGCCGACCAAATAAACCCAAGAGAGTGTTCATACATACACAGTAAGGTGCCCTCTGATCAGTTGGTTGTCAAGTTACGCCTTGGTCGCACAACCAGTTCTCAAGATAATTAAAAAAGGCTGGATACTTTGACAGACCTTGTACATGAGCAACTCAAACCACACCATATAAAAGCAGGGCTGGCCCTAGGCATCAGATGCCTGGGGTGCCAAGTACTATCAATATATATATATACTATAATAGGACTTTCCAAAAATAAATGGAAAAAATAATAAATCAAAACAGGTTCGGTTAGTAACACAATAGAAACCGTCATGTGACTAATGTGTTTTGGCAGCATATTGTTTGGGATGTGATCAACTAAAAGATTGGAAAGAAATGAGGAATCAATGAATAAGTTAATTCTCTCGCATTTAATCTGGCAGTGATCTCTAGAAAAGTCTGAAACGTGAATGTTGCTAGACACGAACTAAGTGATCAATTTAACATAAACATAGTGAATTGAACCCCCTACTAGAAACCTTTTTTTCTAGACATAATATGGAGTAGCTCCATTGGTATGACTTATACACATGATACATATATAGCCACACCAACTTAAAAACTATAGAAACCCTTATATAAGGCTATACTTTAAAAGGCGCCATGGAAGCTAAGGCCAGCCCACTATAAAAAACTTTTTTTAACAAAAATGTACTCCTCGGTAGAGAGTTCCTATCTATTTTTGTTCTCTAGAGAGTAATAAAATAGAGAGACTTTATGGACACCCTGTATTCAATACAACATCATTGTATTGTTTAAATTAATAGATTGATTTCTTTCCTCTTTCTTTGAAGAAAAAAAAATCTCTCTAAGAACTCGGCAGTTCTTTCTTAAAGACTTTAAAGAGAAAGAAAATAAAGAAAAATGAAGTAAAGAAAAACACCCCAAAAAATCCCCCAAACCGGGTATGGGTGTGGTTGTCTCAGACATTGACACAGAAAGAGGAGGCGTTTAGAACCGTTTATTGAGGCTGTTTTTAGAAAAGACGGGGAGGGCAGGGGGGGGGACGGGTAACTTCTTCTCGAGTAGAGGAAGTTCCTAAGAATTAAAAAAAAAAAAAAAAAAAAAAAAACAAAGAAAAAGGAGGGCAGACACATTTCGGAAATTAGTCACAGCCTGGCCTCTTTCACTCGGGTGAACTTGATACACAACAAGCCCAAAATAAAGACTTGAGATTAAGACGTGTTTTACTCAAGAGTTGCTAACTCGAGAAAATATTTTCGTGGTAGCTTGACTGCTAAAAAGCACTAAACTATGAGAAAAAAATAGTCAAACAACTCCCCCCGAAAAAAAAAAAAAAATGCTTAAAAATAATAAAAATGGCCCAAATGTTTTAAAACAACCGCACTAAACTAAGCGCCTTTTGGCACTGCCAAATCAAGAAGCGCGCTGAATTTAACGCGAAAGGCGCTAAATTGGCAACATTAGTTTTACTGGCTACGATGCTCGAAGGAAAGCACATCTCAAGAACTGGCTACGACGTTGAACACGATTCAACGCGAAACGAAGAAGTTGTTCATATCTGTTTTCCGAGTCTGCTTCTAATATTCAGTCAGTACTAACTATGCTAAGTATGACTCAAGGTCATAAGTGTGGGGCACTTGGTAAGAAGTAAAAGAAATAAATAAAAAAACCCCGAAGATTCAGACCCGTTCACTGGCTACGATGTTGGAAACACACCTTGTGCACTGGCGATGGTGTTGAACACGTTCCAACACGAAACAAGGAAATGTTTTCTATGACTGTACTTAATTCTCAAATCAGTCAGTATTACCTATACTCGAGATAGTCAGGCACAAGGTTATAGGTATGAGGCATCCAATGAATCCAACCCAATTTGAATTATAATAAATGATCTGCTAGAGTTGATTAATCTCACGGTTTTGTCATCACAGCGAGGTACCTCGTTGTTTTCTGATATTCAGTACTGTTTACATAGCGCATCGGACAGTAGACCACCAGTGCCAGATCGGTGATACTCGTTGCGAAAAAAAAAAAAAAAACAGATGTCAAAACCAGAGAGATTTTTATTGATTATAGGTAGTACTGTTTTACCCTGATAAAGCAGAAAGTTGTTCAGCAAGCGGCAAAATGAGAAAATAGTTCCGATGTGTGGTTAATACTTGGATTAAGTCATATTGTAAAGAAAGAACGACTCCGGATGTTGACGTGGGCGGAGAGAAAAAAAAAAGATCCCAAATCTTAAGTCAAGTCAGAAATACACTCACCATTTTAATTCTCATTTAATAATTAAATTAAGGATTAATAATGAATAATGTCATTAGTCACCTTTGGGTTTGGTGGGGGTTACAGGGGGTTTACGTTAGAATCAGACTCCCCCCAACTATAGTCAGGTGTATTAATCATCCCAAACCCCTTTCATGTTTTTCATTTTATTTTAAATATTCACTATTATGATTTTGGAAAGATCTGAGATAAAATGGAAACTGAGGTTTAGGAGAGAAGAATTATTTAGCAAGAATAAACGGCTATGCAAAGAAATAATTTATGTATAATATTTAAGATAGTTTGTAACCCCAAGGCATAATAATAATTTAAAATATCTCGGTAAGTTTTACTATTGATATTTCTGCAAAAACAACCCTTACTTTGACTTTCGATACAATATCACATACGTGCGTGTGAACACAGCATTTATATTAGTGTAGTGTACAAATAAATATAAATAATACATAATTGTTCATTCGTATATCATTGGCGAGTAAAAACGTATACATACACACGCACACATGTATACTACTATGTACTGATTGAATCGTATCTACATGCTTGGTAGGTAGTCAGTCAGTCAGTCACAACGTTTCGGCCGTTGTATCATCCTTCTTCAAGTGATTGTCATAGTTGGTAACTTTCTGTGAATTTCGAACCAGACTCTTATTTAATCTACGCGAATAGATTGCTCTCTTTCAAGCAAAAATACATATACGCAAATTTATTGTCAATATTGTTAATTCATCTAAAATTCCGTATTTAAAAAATCTTCCCACGATGAAAATAAAGAAAGAAGCTAATTCTGTAGTGCCCAGCAGATGAAGCTCATTATCAAACAAATATGAAGGTCCTCTTCAGAGGTTAGTCTTGCACTCTGAAAGTCCTTGAGATCTGTACTAATTTAGGAGTCCCATACAGTTTGTTTTACAATAGGCTTGGCTCGGCCTTGCTCTTCGTAAACGGATTTCCTAGTCAATGAATTGTATTGCAAAAAATAACAATTCGTTACTCTGGAAAAAGTTATCTGGTTATCAGACATAGACGGGTCATCCTCGCGAATAGAATGAAAGGTACCGTTCAAAATTCCTAGGTTATCAGCAAAAACAGGCACCAGGAATTCGATATCTTCTCTTTATAAATGCAATAATTTGCAAAGATTTTTTAGGGTCTTTTTCTCTGTTTAAATTGGATTGAATAAAAGGGTTTGGTTCGAAATCCCCAGAAAGTCATTAACCACGCCGACAGGTACGTGAAGAAGCCCGGATAGTACAACGGCCGGAAAGTTGTGCCCATAGCAATCAAGACGAGGACACCAGTCCGTCCGAGTAAATCAGTGTATGATATTCTTTATAAAGATTAAAATAGCATTTGTAGCGAAGAAATGCTCTTTTAATTCAATTTAAACAAAGAAAAAAAAGATTAGAAAATTACATGTATGTATTATTTATGCGAGAAAAAGTATCAAATTTTAATTGACCGAATATTTTAAATAAAAACTTGAGTCATGTGAAACAAACAGGAATTTTCAAAAGGCCACAAATTCTTGAAATTTTCAAAAGAGAAAACAAATTCAATATCACTATTTTAAAATAAATCATTTTTACCAACATTCATATTTCAAGTTGAAAAATCTAAAACCCGTATACTCTTTAAAAAAGAAAATTTCAAAACGATTCAAAGTAAAGACAGAAAACAAATAATGCTATCTTTGCAAATACGCATTATGTAGCCATTTTGATATAGGCCATTTTATGCTGGCAGCACTAAATGGCTAAAAGTTGTTAGATTTTCACCACTGTTCAAATAAGTAGGGTTGAAAAAAAAAAATTAACACATGCTCATTAATTATAAATGTAACTCTTAAATAATCTAATTGGTCATTTTTTAAATCAAAAAATATCAATGCAGTCTTAGAGGAAATCAAATCTACACAGTTATCAGGCTATCAAATCTACCCGATAACCATTAAAAAAAAATCTAGCCTCTTTTAGACATAAAAATGGCTAATATCAAAATGGCCACAAGATACGTCTTTGCAAAGACAGCAAAAAAAAGAAATGAAAATAAGAACAAAGAAAAAGACGAAAAAGCAGCCATCAAACACGCTTCTCCTCCCATAGTTAATGTCTATTTCCTACTTAAAAAGACAAGGGGTTAATTTTTTTCGTTTTATGTATTCCTCAAACATTGTTTTTTTCTCTTATCAACACCACAAGATTACTATGAGGCGAAAAGGGGCGGAAAGTAAAAAAAAAAATAATTGAATTAAAAATATAAGTAATTTAAATTTATTCAAATAATTAAAAAAAGGGTCCCCGTCAAAATTCATCAGTTTTTATCGTGAAGAACCCTCAACACAAAGGATATAGTCTAGTTTGCTATTTTTCAGTTAATAAGATCAATTGGGACGATTGTCCCAATCTTGGTTGTGTATATTGCCATTTCAGCCGTTGTATCCAACAGCCTCCTCAAGGAAACAACGGCCGAAACGTTGCGAACATGTAAATAGCCAAGATGAAGACAATATACTACGAATGAATCAGTAATGATAATTATTTCCTTATGTAAAAAAATTAGTCAGGAATACTAAGATACTGTCAATGGTTTTTTTAGGCTTAAGTTTATTCACCATTTTATAAAATTCGGTAAATTTCTGGTATTTTAAAAAATCATATATATATATATATATATATATATATATATATATATATATATATATTTTATATAAGCATAATTGACTCTTTGTTTATCGTGATTTTTTTCCAACTCGATAATGCTATCAAAACTTTTTACAAGTGCGTCGTACACGCGATAACAGGGTAAAAAAAATAAGAAACAGAAAAAAAATCAAATTAAAATTAGTTGTAAAATTAACAATAAATCAAAATTAAAGAAAAAAGGTCTCCAACACATCTTCAGACTTAATATCGTCAAAAAGTCACCACAATATGAAAGAATCTACCAAAAAATAGATTATGCTGTCAAAAGTTTAAAAAAAGACAGATCAACCATGTGAGATTTTGGGGGGAAAATTGCATTGTCCGGTATTTTTTTTTATTCAATAATAAAAATCTATCATTGCTTATTATTTATCGAGATTTCATAATTTTCTAATCGTAATTTATGCCGTCAAAACATCCCCAGAAGGCAAACTCACAATATGAAACGAGGTAAATAAAAAAACATTCCTTATTATTTAAAAACTGTCAGTCAAGTGTGGGAGTGGTTAGGGAAACCAAATTACCGGCCATATATAGCAGTTTTTTAAATGGTGACTGACCCCAGGGCAAGGTGAGAAAAGGGTACCAGAGGAAGCTTTACAAAAGGATAGTCCTGATACTCACCAATCTGTATCATTCTTGTCGCTAGCCACATTATTGTAGGCATTTAATAGGGATTCGCGATTCTTGCTTAGGTCTATCGCCATGTTGTTCACCAAAGCAAGTGTGCGCTCTACGTCACCTCTGACATGCGCTCTACGTCATGGATGAGGAGTGTTTTCAAAATGCTAGCTTGAAACGTATCACTCTATGGGTTGTTTTTTTTTTTTGGCTTTAATAAAAAAACATTTGTTTCTTGAATTCATCTGTTAATTGAATTAAACTGTTTGAAACGACTTTTTAAGTCTTTAGGCTTTTTATTTACTGCTGCCAGCAGTGTTGAATGAGGTATATGTACCTACTCCTGTCTGTCTGTTTAGTGTTTATTCACACAAATATTTCCAAAATTTCTCAATGAATTTCAGTGACAATTTATGGAGGGGTGTGGGCTATAGGCTTCAGAATAATTGATTAAATTTTGGGACGGATCCTGGAATCACTTTTTGCATTTACCTCCTCTACATGGTAACGTCTATCCACACAATACCTCCCAAAGTTCTCAATGAATTTCAATGACATATTGCGGCAGGGTAGATCATGTGCCAAGAAAAATTGATTTAATTTTGGGGTATATTCAGGAATTCTCTTCACTGTTACTTATCCCGCATTGTAGATATATATGAACTGATAATCATGATGATGTTAGCAGAATTATAATTTCTTTGAGTGCTTTCTTATGAAAATTGTGTAATTTTGAAAAATTATCTGATAATTATTTCTAGATTATTGATTAAGTTTTTTATTGTTGATAAAATTGTTGTCTCTCACATTGTTGATTGATTTACAGCTCATGTGTGGGCTTTGAAAGGGTCTTCATAATTTGTGCTAAAAAGAGGCTCCAAATGTCAATCGAAAAATGCACAATTTCCCGGCTGTAGTCGGAAGCAGTCATGTGACAAAAAATCCTCCCTTTTTTTGGCCAATTGGGACTCACTAAAACATTTGTACACTATAGCCTGCCACGCCCCCATTCTTTTAGTTAGGAATTAAATACGAAACTCTTCTTTTAGCTAGATATTGAAAACGTCACTTCTTCAGATGACCCCTATAAAACCCCTGGACGCACATGGTCCAATGCTCATTGGCACCAGCACCCCTAGCTGGTCACACCTCTGGTCTCGGCACTTGTTGCCGGCCACTCTCTCTCTCTTTTCTTCTCGCTAAGATCGTTATCATTTCACTGATAGGAGAATCTTTAGCCCACTTGGCTGGTTGGTTGGGCAGGCCATTTGTGGGGCTATGGTGATTTGATTATTAGCAATACTGACAGCCTGTATTCTATCAGTAATGCTTTCATCAATTCCTGACCAAAGGCAATTGAATCACCATAGCCCCACAAATAGCCTGACCAACCAGCCAAGTTGGCGACAGATTCTTCTCTC
Organism: Thysanoteuthis rhombus; assembly: GCA_963457665.1. Taxonomy (NCBI): domain Eukaryota; kingdom Metazoa; phylum Mollusca; class Cephalopoda; order Oegopsida; family Thysanoteuthidae; genus Thysanoteuthis; species Thysanoteuthis major. The sequence continues at coordinate 33,962,607 of OY735239.1, forward strand.
TTTGAGTATCTATGTCTGAGTGTCTATCTATATATCTATATGTACGTGCTATTTTGGGGTCTCCATGGTCATATCGACCAACAATGCCCAAAGTCCTCATATTGTTTCTTAGATAAAGGATATATTTTTTTAAGATCATTTTTTAGATCATTAGTTCTGGTAAATAAACGGACTACAGTGATTCAATTATGTGAGGCATAGATATTTATTATAGATTTGCGTGTAAAATCAGGAAGAAAGGGATTGTCTTTGGTCAGGCATTACTTATAGAATAGAGCCATTATATTGAGAAGAGTCATTAACATTCCAATGTATTTTTAGACAACCCAATCTCTTTCTTCCATCTTTGATGTTGACATAATGTTTCGGCTAAATGAACAGCCTTTCAAGAAGGCCATAGAGCGAATCTGCTGAAACGATGGGTCAACATCAAAGATAGGAAAAAAATATTGGATAGTCTAAAATAATAGTTGGGAGGGCGATTATTTGTAAAATGTAAATGTATAGCTAATGAATTAGGACAAGCATTATTTAGAATAGGACAATTATATGTATAACTATAATACCCATATTGTAAAATACTATGGCAATTTTATTTTTTTCTTGTTTGTTTTTGTTTTTTGAAATTCTACTTGTATAGGCTATTAGCTGCTTTGATGTATAGTCCCCTTTCTCGATGTATACAATATGACTAACCTACTTAATGCTTAAAATTTCAACACAGTGTCATCAGTGTATCCTTGGCGATTGGTAAGTCATTAGGATGCTAAGGTCTGTGTTGGAGTTCAAATTGCATCAATTCCACTTGATTACATATACATATATATATATAATGTCTACTATAGAGAGTGAGACAGACTCGGGAGTGAGGTGTTTGGAGGTAAGGTTTATTAATCCTTATAAGTGAATTGTCCATACATGTTTCGGGATTCTTCCCATTATCAATGGTGTGTGTTGTGTGAGTGTGTATTAAAATTTCCCATGTGGAACCAGAGTCCACTATCAGGAGCTATGCATTGTGGGTAAATTGTTTTGTCAGGGCTGCTGGAGGCCTCCTGCTGAGTGGGAGAATGTCCAGTAAGGTATTAGGTTAAGCAGTAGCAGTTGGTCTTATATATATATATATATATATAAGACCAATATATATATATATATATATATATATATTTATATAATATTTTGGTTCAGCATCACAGAAAACAAACTGAAAAACTTATGATTTTAGTATAGAAATCCATTGAACATCAAAAAGAAAGGTATTGTCTCTGATCAGGAATTAATGCAAGCATTACTTACCGAGTAGGGCTATTACATATATTAATTGTGTACCTAAAGAATGAAGACATACATGACATTGATAGTTTATATATTCTATATGCAGAGACTGTATATTGACTATTGAAATGCTTTTGTCAAATTCATTCTATTTTTACACTTGGTGGAATTTCAATTGATTTGGGGTGCTACTGACAAAAAATACATATCATCACCTCCCATATATGCTGTTTTGGTGGGGATCAATTAAAAAGTTGGAAGAAGAGGTGATCAATGAATGAATTACTTCTCTCACCTTTTGTAGGGCTCTAAAAAAGGTTTAGAATTTCAAAAAAATACTAACTAGTGATCAATTTAGCATAAGCTTACATTTCATAAAGGCTGGGCCAAGTCTGGATATATATATATATATATATATATATATATATATATATATATATATATATATATATATATATAGTCTACAGCCACTCTGAGGAGTTGTAATACAACAAAACAGCTGTCAGTGGATAACATAATTATTCAATTATTATTATTATAATATATATATATATATATATATATATATATATATATATATACATATATACATATATATATATATATATATATATATATATATATGTATATATATACATGTATATCAGAATGCATGAATAACCTAAACCCAGCAACAGTGATTAAACTAGTCTGTAGTGGGTAGCTGTGATTAAAAATAAATGAGGCATATCATCATAGTAGATATAAATGTATCTATATATGTATCAATCTGGACTTTACCCAGCAGCCCTTAGCATTCATAGTGGAAACTTGAAATTTTGCACACACACTCCTTTCAATGAGTTTGGGAAATACTTTTTTTGTTTTTTGAAAATTCCCCTCTAAAGTACTTTTTTTAATAATTGGCTTCAATATACAATGTAAGTTTATGTTAAATTGGTTACTAGTTTGTGCCTGCTTGTTATTTAAAAAATTCTGACCTTTTTTTAGAACCCAACAAAAAGTAAGAGAAGTAATTAATTCATTGGTCACACTTTTTTCCAACTTTTTAATTGATCCCCGCCCCCACATGCAAATATGAAAAGGGATAGAACCCTTAGTCACCTTTGGTGGCTATGGTGGTTCAATGAAGGTGGACTGAATGAAGTAGAAAAGAAAAAGTTGAATGAAGGATCAAGTGAAGAATGAAAGTGAACAGGTCTGGTTAGTCACTCAATGGTAACCTTCACTTAACCAACATTTTTGGCAGCATGGTGTGTTGGGGTGATCAATCAGAAAAATTGGAAAAGGAGGAAATCATGGAATAAGTTACTTCTCTTGCTTCTTTGGGCTGTGATCATTATGAAAGTCTGAATTTCCAAAAATAAGCATGGATGTTTTTTAGACTCAGACCAAGAGACCGATTTAGTATAAACTTATATTGCAAGTTGGATCTCCTACCTAAAAGACTATTCAAAGGGAATTGTCAAAAAACATAATAAGGAGTATATGTTTAAATATTCACACCTCTAGCTTTAGGAGCAACACATACATGGCCAACCAGTCAGCCAAACCAACTTGAAAACTGGAGAAACCTTTGTTGGCAATCTTAGAGACAGTTTTCATTGTTAGTTTCAAAAGAAAATGAATTGAATGTAGTTGTAAAAAAAGGAAGTTGAATATCCATACCTCAAATGAATGAATCTCCATAGCCCATGTGTGTACCATAACTATTTATCTAAAAATTATTAAAAGAAAGTGATCTTTTATCTAAAATTATCTAAAAGACATTCTGGGACAAGATTTGGGTATTGTTGGTCAAAAATGGCTGTAGAAAACCAAAGAAGTACTTTATTGGAAAAAACGAAAAAAGCTGTTTTTAGATGATACTTGAAAGGGTGCTCATTGCAAATTCTGAGGGTTGTAGCCCTGAAATTGTGACAAGGAATGCCCCCCCCCACACACACAGAGGAGCAAAGAGAGAAGAATCTATTGTTCACTTGGCTGGCTGGTAAGGCTGGCCAATCGAGGGGCTCCGGTAAATCAATGAAGATTTGAATGAACTATTGCAGAATGAAAACAAATGAAAGAGTGAATAATGAAAGTGAATTGAATGAAAGCTTGAATGATCAAGGTAAATTGAATGAAAAAGTGAATAATGAAGGTGAATTGAATGCCACAGGGAATAATGAAGGTGAATTGAATGAGATAGTGAATGAGGTTGAACTGAATCAAATAGTGATTAATGAAGGTGAATTGAATGAAAGAATGAATGAAGAAAGTGAATTGAATGAAACGATTATTAATGAAGGTGAATTGAATGAAATAGTGAATAATCAAGGTGTATTGAATGAAAGGGTGAAAAATGAAGGCAGATTGAATGAAAGAGTGAAGAAATGAATGAAGAAATGATAGGAATGAAGAATCGATGGAAAAATTAAGAATAAATATGAATGCAATCCTATCATCATTGTCATCAGCAATCTTTTTTAATAAGGCAGTAATTCATGAGCGTCCACGAGTATCCACAGACACTTTTCCAGGAGGGGTGAGAAACAGAATGTATTTGTATTATATTTTACTAACAACTCTGTAACCACTGAATAATTTATATGGGAATATTAAGTTAGGGTTGTATAAAACAGTTGCACAGCACCATTATCCGTTATCAACTGCAAGTCCTAATTTTCAAACCATCTGCCCTTGTTGAAAAAGCTTAATCTAGGTGGGGGAAATTAACCTTTTTCAAGGCCTGTACCCCTCTGAGATTGCAATATCATTTGCACACTTATTAATCTAAGGTTAAAAAAAATTGGTTTAAAACATCAAAATTGGCAAAGTCAATATCAAAAGTGTAAATAACAAAATGTTAACATTCATCAGATGTTAAAAAAATCAAATGTCTGTATCAAGTTTTCATTTAATGATCTGTGTGCTGTTGTTTTTTTCTTTCAATTACGTTTGAAATAAGATCGAAAAAAATATTTGTTTGCCACCCTTTTCCTGCCCCACCCCCCAATTGCCAACAGCGTCACTGGGGGTGCATGCACCCCAGGTTGAGAATCATTGGTGTAGGGCATATTGGCAATATCACTAGGAATAAAAATAATAGAGTGACATTATTTTTGTTGTCACCGCTTTCCAAACATTCGAAGAGCAGATAACTCTTGCTTGCTCTGTTTTCATTGGTCAAATTTTCTTGCTGGCAAATTTGAAACTTATTCGTTGACTTCAACTGAGAAAGATTTTGTTGTTTCATTTCAAAAGAAATTCCCAAAGAAAGATCAGAAAAAAAGGTTATTTATTGCATTTCTTGATATTGGTAAGTGTAGCATTCTGTTTATTGATTCTACCGTCTGCTGTTGGGCGAAAAAGTGAGTTTTAGAAGCATTCTATGACTTTATTATCTCGTTACTTCAATGTTATTGTTCCGGTTTTAGGTTTAACAAAACATATTTTGTTGTTTTCCGTAATTTCCTTTCCTTGAAATTAAATCATTTGAATTAGAAATTATTCTAAAATTTCTACTTCAGTTTGTGACCGTAATACAAAATCTCTATTCTTATTCTGTTTTTTAATATTTCAAAACCTTATCAAGCAAACACAGTTGTTGACTTGGAATTCTCAAGCTTAATAATAGTCTGGTAAGAGAACCAACTGTGGGTAGAAAGATTGTGTTACGCCAATCTTCCATTCGAAGAGGGCCGGCCCCGGTCTGTCTGTCCGTCTCCTTTATTTTATATATAATATAATATATATATATATATATATATATCCTTGGAAAAATCTTTCATTCAAATTTTTGCTTTACGCTTACTCGAACACTGGCCTCTCTGGCAGTGGTATGGAGATTTTAACTATCACGTGGTAGACCAAACGGTAAAATGAATCACTTTAGGGAAGTTGAATTAAATGTATTTTTCTCTTATTTTGTTGTGCTTTGCTTGAATAAGCTTTTATTTATTATTTTTCCTTCTGGGACACTTTCTATTTGAGAAATTCGGTTTAACACTTCCATTCATGATACATTCACAAACCTTTCATTCCTGAAAAAATCCACCATTCATTTTAGAATTTATTTTGAAAAATTTTTTTTTCAAGATTTTTAATTTAACTATTTTAAACCTGACTCACAAAATGAAAAAAAGTAAGTCCTATTCATTCAATATACAAAAGTGAAAAGAAAAATCTATTTTCCTACAAAAATAGACTTTAACCGGATCTTTACCCGATAGAAGACTTAAGAATCCGTGTTTTTCTTTGGCAGGATGGAGATAGCTGCAAGTTCAATTTTTGTTTACAAAACTAAAGTGGCAAAACTGGTTATCCTCGTTTATTTGTGGCTGGAAAAACGAAACAAAACGTTTGCTATGAAAAAAATGGCTACTTCCGTTAAACTTTTATCAGGGTCAGGATGACATTGTTTACTATTTGTGGTGGCTAGTATTAAAAAAATTTTTTTTTCAATTAGTAATTAAAATTACTCCAGACAAAATAAACAATTGTTGTATAACGAAAAATATTTTATTTTCAAAGAAACCATTTGACTTCAAACGGGAAGTTCAAGTACTGCCAATGGTTCCAAATCATGTTGGTATAGACAAAAATAAAGTTGATGCGATATAATGCTGCTTTTTACCATGTATTGATCTATTCTAGGTAAGGAGGAAACCCATTTGAAGTACCTGATTTGACAAAGTAGCTATATTGCTCAAGTCAGACATATTATATCTCAGGTTTTCTCAGCCTCAGATAAACAAGGATAACTACTAACTGAAAAGTTAGTAAAGTTTAAACTATTAATCAAAACTCGAAGCTTTCAACTATGAATTCTTTCTACAGTAAGATTTGTTTGGAAATGGGGATATTTTGAACGGGTGACTTGAAAAAAATGATTTGGTTAATCCGATCAAGTTGGGTCCCTGCCCCCACTCTTTCTTCTAACATTATTCAGAACTTGTGTTGAGATTAATGAGCGGTGAGACTAATTGCTGAGGGTTGAGATTTGCCAGCGTTGCCAACTGTTTTAGCCGGAAAAATCGAATTTGTTTCAAGAATTGGCTAAAATCAGTTAAATCCTTTTCACTTTACGGCTAAGTGTTTATATACTCATTTAAATCCAAATTAACGAATAAAATAAATATGCTAAAACTCCAGAACAAATTATTAATGGAAAATTGTACATTTATTTTTAAACTTACCAGATTTTTCGTCGATTCACTAATTTGGCATTTCTTTTTTTTTTTTTTTTTTTTTTCTCTCTATGTAGTTCAATTGGCAGACCTTCAAAAATAGCTAAAAAGTTAGCTAAATTTTCCCCCATTTTCAGCCAACTTTATGGCTGAAAATGTTTAAGTTGGCCGTAAAATTAAATTGGCTGAATTCACTTTTTTAAAAAAATTTTTTTTAATTGCCAGATTTTTGGCTCTGACATAGCAGATTTTCATCGGTTAAATAGTGTGTGGGGTGGGGGTGTAATTGACTGTAGCTGCATAATATACCGATTGGAGTCTTAATTTGTGATTAGTTATGGCTTGTGTGTGTGTTTTTTTTTTTTTTTTGTTTTTTTTTTTTTTTTGTTTTTTTTTTTTTTTTGTTTTTTTTTTTTTTTTCTTTCTTCTCTTTTCACTTGGGTGGGGTGACTTAGTCATAATTCTATGAATATCAAAATACATAAAATACAAATTTATAAAAATCTCCTGCATAGTTTGCTAAGAAAGACTCTTCCCTCTGAATATAACTTTAGGAAGTACATCATTAAAAAATTATTGCTAGTATATACAAAAAGATTCCATTTTAATTTAATTTAATTTTTTAAAATTTTCTTTCCAGACAAACGTTTGAAAATGACTACTTTCCAGCAATTTTTTGACAAAGAAAATGTTGGTGCCAGTTCATCTGTAAAGAATCGAGTTGGTAAGAATTTTGGACTATTTCATGTTTTTTGTGGGGAAAAAAAATTTGGTTTCTACTTGTATTGGGAGTAATAGGTTTATGAAATACTGATGACTGGATAAATGCTTCTCTGGTTCGGTGCACCTAAACATTTCAAGTTTTTTGTTGTTTTAGTGTTCTTTGGCAATTTAAAGAAGTTCATTTCCATTTAGCTCCTTTATTTTTAGTTAGAATAGAATACAAAAATAAGTATTAGCTTTTAGATACAAAACCTTAAACCTAGCCACATACGCAATACATCACTTCCTTTTATCTAATGTCTATAAAAGCCCTGCATGCATGTGTACCCTCGCTTTTTTGCCCAAACTTTTTTTTAGTCTGTTTCTGTCAGTCACAGTACGTGGAGACATATTCCTTTGTCCCCAACAACTACAACCATCTTCTTGCTATGCACAACAAACCACCATTATTATCCCTTGTATGATATAATAACTGACAATCCATTAAGTGCTCTTTGGCAGTTGAACTAGCGCAAAAATATCTTTTGAGTTGGCAGCCCTGAATTTTAGTGTTGGCAGTTTTTCTGCTAACACCTATGCAGTTATTGATCTTTCTGGAAAACTCAAGATCTTTTACAAATTATGATTGAAGGGACAAATGCTATTGGACGTAATGTGGGTTTTGACGTCGGTGCAGAAAATGTATGAATATTGCGAGATCTGCTTGTTGGGTTTAATTAAATAAAAATGATATTCAACTCGAGAAATCCCAATAATAGAAATATCAAATTAAATGGATTATTCCGGGGACTTTCAAATGAAATTTTCAGGATATAGTTCAATTGAATTTTATCTTCAAAGCAGAAGAGCGTCAAAAAATATCATTTGAGATGACCAGGGAGACGTTTTATTTAGTAAAATGATTTAAACTTTAATTTCAAGTCTTATAGATGTATCTCTGTTAGACATCTACCTGAAGTAGGAAGGAAGGAAGGGATGATGTCATTAAATGAACATTAATCTGATCAATTTCTTCTCTTTTTTTTTTTTTTTTTTTTTTTTTTTCTCTATAACCAGCTGCTAATGTCCTATTAGAGTTTCAAGGTCTGCATAAAAGCCTCTTTGTCTTATGATTTCAGGTTTGAGTTTGAAGGGGCAACAAGACAATGCATGTTTGGTGACACCACGTCGTGCCTTAGGCAATATCAATCGTAATGTCAATGCAAGCAGACAGACACCATTGTCTAAGAAGTTAAAAACTCCAGGAGCTATGAAGGTCTTTTCAGAAAATTCTGAAAAATCTAAACCCAGGAAGGTGCTGTCGAGTATCTCAGAAAATAAACTGGTAAGTCTAAGGAGAAAACCCCTGCCGCTTCGGAATAAGCACACACTTTTTGGTCAGGTCTACTAAACTTCGTTTGTTAAGGATGTTTTTTATTTTACTCTTTCAAGGCTAAACTATTAAGGTGCTACATGAGTTGATATGACCCTATAGACTTCTGAAAGATATATTGGACGTATGATTTGTGTTCTTGAGGAAACCTAAGTTTTCGGAAACAAATTTATAGCTTTTGCCAAGCTTGGGAAACGTGTTGCCTTCAAAATAGTCTCCTCCACTGATAATCTATTGTTACCTGCAAATTTCCAGTGTTTAGATTTCTTGAAGTTGTTTTAAGGGATAGTGTGCGGGTCTTGTGATGCATCTTGTTCTATCCTCTGAAATTGAAATTTTCAAAGTGGGAACAAAAATTAAGACTCTAGAGGTGGTTGTTTTGTGTTTTGCCAGAATTTTTATTCATCTGTCAAGGGACTCTGCGCAAGATGCATCACTGGTTATTCTTTTGAAATCATGTGGCAAAGACTATTACAGATTTCTGCCTCATTGGAAACTTCAGACAGTCGGGCAATGATTTCCATGGATCAGAGCACTTGAAAACTAATACTAATTGAGCTTGTACTTTTATTAAACTTGCTCTATACATGCGTTCACTCTGACGAGTAGTTTAAAATGCAGTTTTTTAAAAATTTTTATTTTTTTTTTTTTTTATCTAAGAAAAAAAACAACTTAGTATTCAAAAGGTCAGTCACTGTTACATAACATTCTGGTCACAAATGCTCTAAAACATATCTCATTGGCACAATGTTTTGAAAGTTTGGTTCCTTCATGGACACACCTTGTATATCCCAGCAGTTAGGTTGCTAATTTAGATATTTTTTTTTACATTTGAGCCCAGTGTTGACAAGTTTTTAAACCCCACCTTTTTTCTTTGAGATTCAAATTTCATGTACATATTTCATGAATTTGGAAATGGTTAATATTACTTGATTGAAAATTTCACTTGTACAGAAGCTGATTGTGTATAATTTTATCAAATGTTTTAAATCAGTTGGTTCCAAACACTTTATTTAAAATTTACATTGATCATATTTATTTTTTCATAATGCAAAGTTTCTTCATAACAAATGTAAATTGTTCCAATTTTTGAATCCTTTGCTTAATGTTATCAGCTGGTATCTAAAACACTCTTCAATCACAATTGAAGATTTTGTGTCAAGAAAAAAATGAACTTTTGCATCAACCTAATGATTCACTTGACACTTAACCAGAAAATGTTTAATCTTTTCTCTTGTAAATCTTATTTCAGCTTCCTGAAGCAAAACCCAAGAGAAATGCCGATGGTCCTCTAAGTGTAATTTGCAGCAACCTCTCTTCCCAAAATACTGTACAGATTGATGATATCGAACACATTCACAAACCACAAGATGCAGAAGGTTTGTCTTTTTTTACAAGAAAAAAGAAAAAGCTTTTCCTACTCTTTGGGCCTTGACATATTGGTTGTTTTTATTGCTGACACCATTGTATTCAGAAATATTTATCTGCAGGTGTGCTGGAATATCTTAAGAGTGTTTGAAACAATTAGGTTTGAGATTGTGGACATAAAAATCACTTGAATTAGTAAGGATAAGAAAATCATGTTGGATTATTACTATTTGACAATCACAAATATTTTGATAACTATCTTTATTTTAGATAGTACTTTATTTATAAACTTCCACATTTGAAGGGGCATTATGATCCCAATTTCTTAAGTATAGACCTTGATGGAAGACAATACTGCATATACTTGTAAGTACAATTTTTGAAATTAAATTTTAATGCAGAAAAAAAAAAGGTTGAGTCTGTATGTAATAATAAACTATTAGATTTCCAGACAAAATCCAATGGTTGTATTATCTATTTGAAAATTTATTTATGCACACCTGTGTAGAACATGCTGAAATTGGGATTTTGTTACAATTTGCGGGTCTTTCTAGATATTGAAGAAATCTGCAGATATTCACATGGTGAGAATTTCAGATAGTTAAAAGAAATTCTTTGTAGCATGTGTGGAAAACAAAAGCATAGCTCTTCTGAGGTGGCCTTGATTGTCTTCCAGGGACAGCCTTGATTTTTTTTTTTTTTTTTTTTTTTTTTTTTTCTGTCTGTCTGTCTGTCTCTCTCTCTGTCTGTCTCTCTCTGTGTCTCTCTCAGGGTGTGTGATTGTGTATCTGTCTATGATTTTGTTCTCATAAATTAACCACCCTAATGTAATGCCTTATCTTATCTTCCTCTTCAGATGATTACGAAGACATTTACCCAAAGAAAGAACGTGTCAGTTCGTATCTTGATAAACTGATCAGTTGGCGACCATCCTGTTTCAAGAGGTGGGATATCGAAGATGGAGATTTTATTGATGAGGATCAAGAGTTGCTTTTGATTGATGAAATACCTGCCATGCCTACTATCACGAGGGGTGAGTACACAGGTTCAATCCCTTGTCTCTTCTATTCATGTTGCTTTATAATGACCCGTTTTGGACTCCTATTTTGGAGTTGTGGTAAACAAGCTAATTTTGAGGACCTTGGATGGGGGAGACGAAATATTATCATTTTGATTCCAATTTTGTAGTTCCTTGTCTCAAAACTGACTGCAAATGGTAATCAGGTAACACTGACCTATAAAAGGTTTAATATTCTGATTATTTGCTGATCAAATTTAGATAAGGGGGCAAACAAAGAATTTTTGTACGCAACGTCAGATTTTCAATGAAGTTGACAGACTGCATTAAATTGAGCCTTGAGCCAGACTTGGTCACTTTCTGCTACACGTTCTAATGTAATTGGTACATCACTTTTTTTTTTTTTTTTTGTATGTGTGTATAAGTTTGAAGAGGATGCAACTATCTTATGTAATGTAAAAGAATTAATTTTGACAATCTTTGCTTGGAAAATTTAAAATTACTAGTAAAATTGAAGAATCCTAATTCAATTGGATGAGGAAATATTTAAAAACTAAAACTCCAAATTCTATTTTTCTCTTGGTTTTATAGAAAAAATTCAAAACATTTAAAGAAAATATCTGTATTTGAGTTAAAAGGATAGATTTGTTAGAGAAACTGGTTTATAAACTGTCGATGTGCAAATATAATATGGTAAATCACTGCTATAGCCGTCTTCCATGGTTGATTTATTTTGACTTTTTTGAGTCAACTCAAAGGATTGAAGCAACTCTGGAAAATCTGCCTCTATGAAATTGGCCTTGATTTAGCAAACAAAAGTGGATTAATGTTTCATTGTTTATTCACAGAGCATTTGATGGATGTGAATTTCTTTGCTTATTTTTAGTTTCTATTTGCATATTAAAACAACCTAAAAAAGGATCCCGGGGGGAATATTTATTTTTTTTTCTTTACATGTTTATGGATTAATGTGAATTATATTACTTGGGTACAATGCAATCTCTAATAAAACATGACCCTCTTTTTTTTTTTTTTTTTTTCCTTTTTTTCTTTCTCTTTTTTTTTTTTCTTTTCTCTTTTTTCTCTTTCTCTTTTTTCTCTTTTCTTTTCCTTTTTTTTTTTCCCTTTTCATTTTATTTAAATTTTTTAATCAAATTTCTCATTATGTAAATATGCTGACTATAAAAGAAAAAAATCCTAAAAATGAATCTGCCAATTTTATTTCAGAGCCCACCACTTTATGTGAAGAAGCATTGTATAAAGATGACATTGAAGCAATGCCAGAAATGGACATTTCCTTACTTGCACTTGATGACTTCTGTGATCTTCCTCAAGAACTGGATGAGAAAATTTCAATCTAAGACCATCTTTAAACACGAACTGCAATCCCTATAAAACAAGAAGGAAAAGGGAATGAAATGTTGTGGTGATTAATTGAAGAATTTAGGGCTACCGTTAGGGTTATTCATTGATTAGAGCTTTTGAAGGTCACCCCCACCTCTTCGTAGCTTCTATTTTAGTAAGTTGCTACCATAACTTCAAATTATTTTAGTTTTCGTATAATTGGACAGCTTTATAATAATTAGTTCTATAATTGTACAACTGTTATGTAATTGTTTCTCGTATGAAGGAAGCGTAAATGATTTGGAATTCTACTTTTTTAAAATTTCACCCTATATCCTTATCCCCACCTTGGACTACTTGAATACTCCTCCTGCCTGGGTTGGGAACCACTGGATTAGAACAATTGTTATTGGTAATAAATGATGTCTTAGTTTCGCTCAGTTACCTCCCTTAATTTCTTGTTACAAGATGCCAATGGGATATGATGAAAAACCCCATTTCAACAGGAGTCCATGGTAATTGAAGAATCTGGGGATATGGTTAGGGTTCATACATTGATTAGTTCAGATTTTAAAGATAAATTCTTTGTTTTTAGCCTCTTTTTGTGCATGTGAAGCAACGGGATTGTAGTTATAGAATAAATTAAAAGCTCTTTTGCTGAGTTTTCTGTTGGTTAATTAGTTCAGGGTTAAGGTCAGGGTTATTCATTGATTTTCTTAATTGTTACTGGTAATAAATATCTTTGCTTCACTTCTTGTGATGAAGCAAGCCTAGTGTAACTTGAAAGCTTCCTTCACAGAGATCTTAGGGGATAGATTAAATAATTAAAGGTTACTGTTTATCAATTAGAGCAGTTTTTAATAATGGTCATAAATATCTTTGTTTTTTATCACTTCAACATTGCTCCTCAATCTGTAATGCAGAAGTGGGATCTTGAAAAGGAAAATGGTTGAAATTCCAACCACTTCAATGATTATTGTATAGATCCATTTTTTTTTTTTTTTTTTTTTTTTTCCCTCTTCCTTCAGGAAAACAAAACAAAAATTCTTTTTTCTCTCCTTGTTCTAATTTGCTCTTTTTCTTGCTTTTAAAATCTGAATCTAAACAGAAACGGCTTCTGTTTATGCTATACGATCTTCCTCGCTTGATTTTTCCTTTGATTATCATTCCACTTTATTTTCGTGACGTTTCAAGTCTATTATCTCGTTCATTCATTGGGGGGGGGTTCCTTATTAGGTTCTAATAGAAACCTAAAGCATGTGTAAAAGTTTATATATATATATATATATATATATATATATATATATATATATATATATAAAACTGAATAATTGGGTTCCTGATTCCAGACTCTGGCTGTGACAATCTTGCATTGGAACATCCCTTTGAATCTTGATAGCTTTCAACACTTGATTTTTTTCCCTCAGAGCAAGTGACTGTTATTACATCTGAAAAGCCTCAAAATTGTCCTCCTCTCAAAACTTAAATTCCTGGATCTATCCAATCATTCCTTGGCCCATGGCCCACCCTTCCACAAAGTGCCATTGAACTTTCATGAATACATAATTTCCGTCCAATTTCATTGGCGAAGGTAACAATTTTGATACCGTGGATTTTATTGAACGTTGTCAACTGAAGTTCATATTTCCAGGCATCTCTCTGGAAATTCTAATGCAGTCTCTCAATCTGGAGAAGATAGTCTAAATTGACTTTTTGTTTTTTTTACCATTGTCTGCCTAAGCATATGACAATCTGTACAGTAAGCGTTTGGTCTGTGCTCTCTCTTCACTTCTGTAAGATATGGAAGTATTTGAAATATAATTGGGTCTTTTTGAGAGGAAGACAAAATCATGCTTGACTGAAGTTTTCGGAAACACCCTCCCCCCATATGTGGCACAAGGCTATTTATTGGTGGCGAAACCTACTCATTCTTTCACCATGCTCAACACGTGGGAAGATTAGAAAAACTACTTCCTACGGGCGTTGGGTTGTAGCTTGGAACCTGACTCGTCTTATTGCAGTAGGGAGGTGCTATCTTGGGTAAATGAATCCCCTGGAATTAAACCTAATGTATAGTGATCTTGAGCTGCTTTCTTAAAGTGTTAATGATAATCTGAAAATCAATTTTATTCTTCCAAATGCACACACAAACAAATGACTAAAAAAAAACATTAATTCTTAACAAAGCTTGAAGTTTTTCTTTGTATATAATTGTACATCTTAAAAAAAAAAAAAAAAGCTTTAATCAATAATTTAATTTCTTTTTTTTTTTTCTTTAACTATCTGAATCACTTTTTTCATTTTGAAGAAAAAAAGTGATTAGTTCAACCACCACTTTGTTTTGTCTTTTTAACTTGATCACTTGAATAAATTTTAATTCTTTGTAAATTGTTCTCGTTTTGTTCCTCAGTGACTGTTTGAAATTTGTGAAAAGGAAAGTTGGTCACTATCCCATAGGTTTGGTACTAAGCCAAACGTTATTCCCCTTTCGAGACCAGTCATACATGAAAATAATTCTTTTTGAAAAAGTTCCAGGACTGAGTGACATGACTGGGTTCTAAAAATATTTTTCATTCTAGATCTATTAAATCTAGAACCTTCTCGTAAGGAATTCTTTCCATGTATGTCCGGCCTTGAAAATTAATAATTCGAGCAATAACTTTAGTTTGGTCATTGGACTCCTTCTTGTAATGGTTACCTTTGCTTAGCCATTTTGTAATGGCTCTGAGGAATCATGGAAGCATCTTACAAATGTTCAGGTCTGGAGAGGAGGAAAAAAAAAATAAAATGGCTTTATCTGTCAGGTTGTGTAATGCATAAAAAATGGCAGTGTGTTGACAAGATACATCTTTCATGTTCATAAATCCGCCAGCATGTCTGAGTAAATATAAAAAACCCCAAACTTTTGCGTACTTGAAGCAGGTTTGTGTGTTTGTTTGTCCATCTGAGGTGGCATATTGTGATTGTGTTGTTTGTTTGTTAATTTTCTTTCTTTCTTAGTCATGAAGTCTTTAAATAACTTTGGAAGTTTCAAATTGCATGAAAATAGCAAAGATTCAGATTATTGCAATGAGTTTTGAATTATGAAAAAATTATCCTTTGACTCTAAATCTGAAACTTATTGCAATAATCTAAATTTCTTTGGAAGTTTTAATCTTGGTTTGATTTGCATGAAAATAATGGGATTTTGGAAGACTTTTTAAAAAAATATAAATTCCATTGGGTGACTCAAATGTCTTCAATGTATGATTTCAATGTCAAATCATGCATCTTAAAAATTAAAAATTTTTACTTTATTTTTTTTCACGATGCAGAATTTGATAGTGAAACTTTTGGACAATTCTTGAGTTCCAATATCAAATTTTCTTTGATTCAGCATTGGAACTCAATTCATCATGAATTTTCAGTGACTGGTGTGTATTACCCAAATAGCAATTCTCTCTCTCTCTCTCTCTCTCTATATATATATATATATATATATATATATATATATATATATATATATATATATATATATATATATATATATATATATATATATATTGCTGATCCTCCCCAAATTTTGGCGAGTAAACATTTCCCTACCACGACATGAAATCACAACTAAGTGATTAGTAGGCAAGTATCTTACTAAGTGAGCTAAACTAGTAAGTCTTGCATACATTTCTTGGTTCTTTGTCCATAACAGCAGACATGGGGATAGCAATTAATAAAAATACCTCCTACCCACCATTTGAAAGTATGTACTCTTCTTAGTAAATGGATTTATTAACTCTCAACCCCGCAGTCATATAGCAATGAGCTGTAATGTTTTTGTTTCTCTGATGCTATCAACTACCTTTTCAACTTGAACGTCACAATTTTCATGATAGAAATATCTCCTGCACACCATTTGAAACTTTTGACTATTCCTTCTTGAAATCATCTTTGAGAAATTCAAATATACCTAATTTTTTTTTCATGAGGATTTACTAGGTAATGGGAGATTTTGCTTGTATGACCTTGTACAGTGACTGCATCTGTAGTGATTTTGAGTGTACTGAATTCTTATTTCTTTCATTGTTTTTCATAAGAAAAAATTATTAGAAATTGATATGTTCCATTTGTGTAAAAAATGTCACTAACAAGCCTTTAATTTTGGAATGGAAGTAGACTTTGGAAAGATGATTTAATGGAAATTGACGATTTAGTTTTAAACGATTTATCTTCAAAATGGAAGGTTTGTTACAATATAATGAAATATTAAAGTTGAAAGATTCCTTTGTAATCAATAGCCCAAAAGTTCAGAAATCTGTGCCAACAGATCGATAATCTACTGTTATATATCAGCACATTCAAGACATTATCATCGCGTGTAAGGGAGATAATAAAAATAAAATCTGTAAGAATTATCTTCCTTGAGCGGCTGCAGAAGCTGGGGGAAATATAATTTACTTAATTGTTCATGACACAAACGTCACAGGGGACTTCTAAAAGAGATCTATGGAACATATATCACAGCAGTAATGGAAGCCTTGGGATGTATATGTCCAGAGTCTCAAAGGTTAATGTGAATCCACACACATTTGAAAATGTTTATTTATTTTTTTTAGGCTTGTTGTGAAAATAAAGTTGAAGGGTCAAGGGTTTCTTAGAGGTCGATAGCCATAAGTTGACCCCCCCCCTTTTTCTTAGCAGAGGTCAGTCATATATCTCTTTAAAACAACAAATTTGATAGTTTTCGAAATTTTGGTGTAAGGGAAATAATGAGGATAAAAATATCATGAGTTATCTTTCTTGAGTGACTTGATATCGAGATTTATTCGGCTTTCTCCGATGGACGATAGTGACCCACGGTACTTCATTTATACATTAACAGGAGTGCTGTCCGTCATACAACGAATTATCATTATTTTTTTAATAACGAATTGGCATTAACAATATAAAAGCAGCTTTATGCATGTAAAAGTATCTTTTTTTAAAAAAAATTTTCTTTTTACAACTTTGTTCTGACCATTGTAATATGTTTGATACCTACCTAGTTGCGATGAATTATATGCCTTATGTACTATATCATCATCAGTCTTTTAACGTCTGTCGTTGGACATAGACCTTCCCCAGGATTTTGCCACACTTCCCTATCATGGGCGTCACGGAGCCAGTACTTCCTGAACTTGTCTAGCTCGTCTCTCCATCTAACATTTTGTTGGCCTCGGTTGCGCATGTGGTATAACGGTCAATAGATATCAGACAGTGATTTTACCGACTTGGAAGTCAACTAAATGTTTCCTAGCTCTTCATCTATTCATGGTGAGTGTAGATTACAGAGTTCAGCCAGAGAAGGTGTAACAGTATTTGTCTTTGTTTGACAATTCCCTCTCTAGACTAAGCTTGAAATTGTTCATATTCTCTACAGTGGCTTTGCTCAGACAGTTTCTTTTGTCCGCTGATACTCTTTCAGTGAAACCGTTTCCTCGAACCAGTTTATATCTGTAGCCTCTAGTGGGTGTGTGTTTGTTGAAAGGTTCAGCGCATGCCTGTTTGGGCAGATGAGGCAAATACAATCCTTCTGCGTCGGTATGCGAGATTTGGCTTCTCAAGCTGTTGCAATCTACTGACGCAGGATAGGTCCTTCAGTTCGGTAAATAGTTTAATTGCTCTCTTTTTACGATTTGCGTCCTGACCACGCTTCAACTGAGGAGACCATGGACAGGAGGCTTATTCCAGGTGTGGGCAGACGAGGGATTTGTATGAATATTTCTCTGTTCATCAACTTGAATGTGTGCCGCAGTCATCCCCCAGAACTTCGTTTGCCTTGTTGACTGTCGATTGTGTATGCTGGGGAAACTTTTATTTTTTTTCTTTAGTCCAAGTGAGCTCTGAGATCTTTCTCCTCTTCCCTCTCTCTTTCTTTTTCTTTTTTGAGTGTGTGTTGTCAATTGGTGATAATTTTTCCCCAAGATGCGTCCCCCTTGGATTTTACTGGGTGGTATCTCACCTGCAACGAATTGGCCCAGGTTTCTAGCTCAATCAGATCCGGCATTATTGTTTCCTTGGAGTTGTCTGATTATACCACTTTATGAAAGCATATCTGGGGGTTATGTCTGCTAATTATAAAAGGTGTATCAGGTCTAAACTCTCAGGTAGGAACGAAAACAATCTGTGACATGTTTTATTTGTTACAAAGCAACAAATACTGGCTTTCACATTGGTTATACTACTTTACTCTTACCATTAAAAATGACGCCAATATTTGGGTAATTTTGCAATTACATTGTACTTATAAAATATAAAAAATCTACGGGTGTGGGATGGATATAATTACTATTTTTCATTTAGAGATCTTCCTTTTTTTGGAAAGGCCACATAGGGCAGTTCCCCTGAACTTTTGGTAGCAACTCGTACTTGGTATAATATTGGTCTACCCTGCTAACCGGTAGTTGAGCGTTCTTATAAAAGATCTTTCGTCGACCGAAATAGTGTAAGGCAATGAATGAATTACATTCAAATTACATGACAAAGGTTTTGGAGCGTTCCCAGTCTCGAGGGAGAGGGGGGAGGGAATTATTTCCTTACAAAAAACAAAACAAAACAAAAACACATTCTTAGAGAGATCGATCTCACTTCCATCTGCTAATTTGGAAAATAACTACTTTTACCCTTATTTGCTCAGGGTAATGGTTAACATGTCTGCCACACACGCTGGAGATCTTGGGTTCGATTCCCAATATGAACGAAGAGTGTGTAGAACTCTTCACTATGACAAATTTCCCAGTGCACTCAGCAGCAAATTGTGTACACTATAAGCTGTGTGATTAGGGTGGATGTATCACTACGGTGGACTTGCATCCTCCCAAGGGGCTGGCCATAAAAACTCGTATTTATGAAGTCCTGGTATTGCCCAGCCTTGAGACTTGCAAGGATCACTAATCTGACGCGTGCAGCAAGAACTAGGACTTCCTCACCAGCCGTCATACTTCAATGGCGGTTGCCGCTTACGAGACGAGACGCTTCACCTTTCAAGACTTACCTATTAAGATGCCTAATCCCCAATTTAAAAAAAAAGGTATTGAAAACTATTTTTTTAAAATAGCTAAAGAAAACTATTCTTTTATTTAAAGTAATATATGATAAAATAAATACATTTTTCATACTTTGAAAAACCAAGGTTATGATGGAATACATTTTCCTCATTAGATAAATATCCCAATACAGATGAAAAATATATAATTAGAAGATCACTTCGCCTGCAAATCTTTCCTGTTCGGTCATGCAACGCAATCTGATTTCTGCGTCAGATTCATATTATGATGACGCCATCGTCTGCGGCTGTAAAAGCTGGAAAAATATCATTTACTTTATTGTTCGTAACACATACATCTTATCAAACTTCTAAAAGATATTCACGGGACATATATATCTTCGCAGTCATGAAAATCTTGAGATATATACGCCCCAGAAGTCTTAAAGATGTTTGATGCTAATTGACATTTGTTTGAAAATTATTTGTGTGTGTTTTATCTTTCAAAATTGTTAAGTTTGTTTCAAAAGGGAAAAGAAGTTGAAGGGTCAAGGATTACTTGAAGTTAATAACCAAAAAGATAGTCTGTACTTTTAGCAGAGGTCAATCAACGGTAGCTCTATTGCAGCAAAATTGACATTGTTTTCAATATTTCGATACAAGGGAGGTAATAAAGATAAAAAAATCAAGAGTTGTCTTTCTTGAGCGACGAAATATTTAGATCTATTCTCTACTCCATTACGACCTAATGTGACATATAGTATTTTATTTATTAGTTAATTAGAGCGTTGCCCGTAATGCGACGAAGTTAACTTTGGATCATAAATTAGCATTAACACTTCATGTGTACGAAAATAATTCTTTTACAGCTAACATTAGATCATCAAAGAAGATATTCAAATTTTGCAATACATTTTAGGATCTTTATAAAAAGTCTGTAATCCTTGCTACTATTTTAAATGTTTTTGATACCTTCGTAGTCAAGATGAGAAACATGTAAATTATACTATTTTATGCAGACATATTATCGGCTTATGTATACAAAATATGAAAACTATATCTGATTTATACTATTCGATATTAACAAAAACTGCATGACATGTTTTGTGCTTAACAAAGCAACAGACACCGGAAGAATATTTTATCTTTTTAAATTTTTATGTCGGAAACCATACATCATATTCGATTCTATAGTGTTTATTTGCTACTCGACAAAGGCAAAATGTGTCGCAGAACTAGGAAAGACATGTTGGAATAAAAAGCAAATGATTCTTCTTGTCATATCAGTCGATTTTCGATGGATCCTTGTTGATTATTAATAACTAGCACAGTAACCTTAAAAATTGACGGGGTCATTTTCGTATGGATCGGCACCTCTGCCTTTGATAAGAGTATCTGTGCGCTCTGCCCAGGACCTGAGCGTCACATCTCGGCCCTTTGCCTAAAATTAGAGTGTAGTGTTTGTGCACTCATTGAAAAGTGTTTCATGCATCACTATAATACAATGTTGTGAGACCCCTGTTTACACATCGAACAAAGGAGAATAGCCATTAGTTTTAGCTGAATTAATTGTGGGTCTAGTTCTGACTTGCTTAGCAAGTCAGTGTACAACTTGAAGGAAAATCTCTCTTCCCATTGGCTAACTCTCCAAACAAAGACGCTTTGATGACAGCGGCAGTAGCAGAGGATTTTGTAGATGGAAAGTTGGAGTTAAACACCAGAAACAAACACATCACTCACCAGACGGACTGGCAGGCTAGCGAAGTTGAAAGAAAGACACCAGAGGGGACGGATCTCTCCCTCACAAGCAGCCGGCTGGTGTGGATGGGGGACCAGATGATGTAGCTAGCAGGTTGGTGTCCAAATGGGAAGGAAGTCTGAACGACCAACTACGAACGATAGTAGGGTTTAAGATACGCGATGGCAATCCATGAAGTTTGATGTACCAAATTCTCCTTCCTCTGTCTTGTTTCAACTCTTCCTTCCCTCCTTTGGAAATTCGCCATACTGCTTTTCGTATGTTGTTTTCGTGTTTATTTTTCGAAAGCTTTTCTTGTGACCTCAATGAGCTGTTGGTAGTACAATAGCTTCTCTTCAAATTTTTTTGTCTTGTGCAAATGCTTTTCTCATGAGGTTATACTACAACAAGAGAGAGATGGAGTGGGGGATACACATTGCATTTGTAATAGAAATTATTAATGGTGAAATAATTACTGGATAATTATAAACGGAGGAGGTATTGATAAGACCTGGGATCACAAAGGGGAGGAATGAGATCTGGGACACCGAGAACCATTTTGTATGTTTCTTCGGTTACTTCTTTTCAGTGTTGACGATTTGGATATTTTACTTTTAAATGGAGATGATTCTAAAGAGCAAAAGTCAAGGGAGATAATTTATATGAACTATCAAGAAAGATCGATCATTTCTAATGCTTTATTTCTTTTTATTAGACTCCTCGAGAACCACTGATCCCAAAATCTTCAAACTCGACACTGCACTGTCTTGTGTATTGACTAATATATCTGGCAAATGTAAACTTCGTACGATGGCTAGTAGTCGAGTAACCGCAGTGCTGCTACACATGCACATAGAGATTTCGTCAATTGCAATCCGATTGTCTTGTCTTGAAATTGGACTTCAGCTTAACGATCAAATGCATAGCAAGCAACTGTGACTCTTCGGAGTGAAATCTATCAAAAACTTTTCCATTTTCATTTACGGGACTTTTATGCGTTTAATATCATAATTTTCGTTGGTATTGTGCAGTTTTATGGTTCAATGTCATCTGCTCAGAATTTGGTGTAATCTACCCAGCCTGAACTGAAGTGAAAACATGTGCTTTTGATTTCTGATTGTAACGCCTTTAAGATGGACTGTGTGAGAGACAGTTTGCAACATCTTGTTTCGCCTAAATCAAGTGATACCGTCTTTTGGTTAATGTTTTTGCCACGGAAGATTTCGAAAACAATAGAGATATCACATTTTATTTTGTAACAGTGACTACTATATTTCAAGTTAAACGAAAGTGTTTCACTTTTGTCCTCTAGAGAGATTTTGGAGAAAAAAGTTGAATAAATTAAATGACGAAGGGAAAAAAACTACTTTAATTGTCAATATATTACGAAAGTCTTCCTGCACTAGTAATATAACAATATTACACCAAGTGACCCAGAACTACCGCTTGTGGACTATAGTCGCTGAAAATATAATTTGAATGGTTTCCAACTGTGTTCGTAGTAATTCACTGATAGTTAACTTGAAGATAAATACCTTATTTCGCAATGGAATCACCGAGATCTCAGTAAGGCAAAAGTCATTCTACTTTTGACCATTTTCAATAGAAGGGCGAAATCATACAAACTTTTGTTATAAAAAGGGTAAAAAACAGAATGGCTTTTGCCTTGCCAAAATCTCGGCGATTCCATCCCCAGGATTTGCCACACTTCTCTATCATGGGTGTCGCGGAGCCAGCACTTCCTGAACTTGTCTAGCTCGTCTCTCCATCTAATATTCTGCCGGCCTCGGTTGCGCATGTGATCTAGGGGGATCCATGTTGTGAGTCGTGATGTCTATCGGTTGTCTGCCATTCTTGCAACATGGCCAGCCCACCGCCATTTGAGATTTTTGATGGATTCTATGATGTCTCTGACTCTTGTCTTTTCTCGGATGTACTGTGCTGTTTCGTGGTCTCTCCATGTGAGGCCCAGCATAATTCTTTCATGTGCACGTTGCATGGTTCTCAATTCACGGATCTGTCTGTTGGTTAGGTTCCATGTTTCAGCTCCATAAGTGACTATTGGGAGGATGCATTGGTTATACACCCTTCTCTTTAAGATTAATGGGATCTTCTTATTTTTAAAGGTTGAGCTAGCTCTGCCAAAGGCTTGCCATCCTAGTGTGATTCTTGACTTGATTTCTTCTTCTTTTAAAACCCCAAGCATCTGAAAGCATCTAAATTCTGGAGAATCTAGATGTTATCAATAAACCCGTCCAAATAAGGCCCCCATAAATCAGAAAAAAAGTTAATTTTTAGAAGGGTACTTTTGGAGTACTGATGCCAATTTTCCACCTTTCGTTTAAGCAGACAGATCGAACGTTACATTTTGTATTATAGTGACGTACACTCAACCTCCAATCCCTGGCATCAACTTGGACATCGATTGCTGGAAGCAATATCGCTCGTTTCAGAAAGTATCGATCTAAACCACCTCCATTCAAACAGCTGTTTAGTATAGATATGGCTGTAAGTGAAGCTTTGTGGCAAAATAAAAGGACCCTATGCAGGCACAATCAGACAAAAACCATAAGTTGAACGACGCGCCCATCATTTTTTTACGTTCCTATCTGTCCATATGGTTGACCTAGATTTCAAATCAATCTGACTTGAAACAGTCTAAAAGGTCATGCGAGAAAGAAGGAGGAGGAGGAGGAGGAGGAGAAAAGGCTATTTTTTTTCCCAAAGAGAATGGAACAGAAGGAGAGATGGAGCTGAGGATGATTGAGTTTTCCAGTAAAAAAATGCTCTTCGATTTCAAGGGGTTTAAAGTAGTAGTAGCATTAATAATTGTAGCAGTAGCAGCAGGAGAAGTAGACAGAGGATGAGGAGAAAGAGGAGGAGGAGGAGGAGAGGGAGGAAAAGGGGGCAAGATTAGTATTGAGATTATTCACTCGAAGGTTTGGGCGAAGTTTCACATCAATCCAACTTGAAACGGTTGAGAAATAGATATTTAACATATTAAGGACCGACAGACGAACCGAAAAGTTTCTCATAGAGATACATGGATGCTTGTAAGAAATATTGCCCGGAAACTAAATCAAAGACCCAGGCTAGGAAACCTTTTATTCATTCTTTAGTTTGCAAAATTTCCAGTAAGGGTTGCACATCATATATTTCACACATTTTCAATAGCCAAAGAAAAAAAAATCAGTTTTTAAATGAATAAATAAAATTTAAACAAATAGATAAATTGGATTTGGATCCGTTTTTTAATCAACATGATTTGATTCAGAACAGAACAGAAATGTGACAATCATAGAGAAACCATGCCGAACTCATACGGAGAAATGATATGTCATGAGTAAATAAGTTTTAATTAACGTCATTAACTGAAATCTTACTAATGTTTACCTGAATGAGAATTTTCCCAACTGAACAACCGTAACCACCAACAGTGGCAAATGGTTATATCCCCTTTTTTATGTGCGCGTGTTTGTGTGTTCCAGCGTTCGTGGACATACCATTTTGTCTAAAGAGTTAAAAATTGGCACCAGTATTCCAACTGAACCCTTCTAGAGATGAACTTCTGCTCTGTTTATCAAAGCTGAACGTTTTCTTTTTCTCTATTTATTCCGGTTCATTTGAAGCAGTCAAATTCAAAGACGGAAAACAAAGCAAATTCGAACAATTTTCTTGCATGAGTTCAAAATAAAATAAGGTAAAACAGCGGAAAATGTTCACAAGTTCAGCCAAGTATTTGGCCAGGGAACCGTCAACGAACCCTACAGCTCAACATTGGTTCCAAATCTTTCGAGACGGAGACGAGATCCTTGAAAATGTGGACGTCCTTCTTGAAGGTCATTATTGAAGCGGACTTACAGAAAACAACTCGAGTGGTTTCAGATGAATTAAACGTTGACTATTCAACAGTTGTTCAACAATTTCAACGAATTGGAAAAGCAAAATACTTGACTAACGGGTGCCGCACGAAAATGAAAAAATTACAGACTCTCTGCTTCCTTTGCACAACAAAAACGATGCATTTCTTGATCGCATTGTGACATATGACCGAAAATGGATTCTATACAACGAACGACGCGGGAATGACGTTGCCGAACGAACTAGACTACGAAACTCTACCTTACTCAGTTTAATCACCAGACCTCCCTCTGACCGATTACCCCTTTTTCAAGCATTTCGACCACTTCCTGCAAGGGAGAGTCTTCAACAACCAAGGAGCATCTCAAAACAACTTTGAAGAATTCATTGGTTCCATCATCATCATCATCATCATTCTTTTAACGTCCGTCGTTGGACATAGACCTTCCCCAGGATTCGCCACCTTTTTTTCCCTCATGGGCATCACAGAGCTAGTATTCTCAAAATTTGTCTAGTTCATTTCTCCATCTTCTATTCTGTCGGTCTCAGTTTCGTATGTGATCTCTGGGGATCCATGTTGTGAGTCGTGATGTCCATCGGTTGTCTGCCATTCCTGCAACATGGCCTGCCCGTTGCCATTTGAGTTTTCTAATAGATTCTATGATGTCTCTGACTCCCGTTTCCTTCCTTATATACTGTGCTATCTTGTGATCTCTCCATATAAAGTTGAGCATTATTCTCTCATGTGCGCGTTGTATGCTTCTCAGTTTGTGGGTCTGTCTCTTCGTTAGGTACGATGTTTCAGGTCCATAAGGGACTATCGGGAGGATGCATTGGTTGTATACTCTTCTTTTTAGGATTATTGGGATCGTCTTGTTTTTGAAAGTTGAGCTTGCTCTACCGAAGACTTGCTGAGGAGTGATTCTTCACTTGATTTCCATGTTTCAGGTAATAAATAGTTTTTAGTATATCTCGGAATTTTTGAAATGAGGCATTATTATTATTTCTATTGATATTCAGATCATCCTCATCTTGGTTGTTTTTCATACAACGCTTCGGTCGTTGCACTCTACGGCCTTTGTCAGGTATCATCTGGGAGATTTGGGGAAGTAACGAACCGAACCCTTTATTTATCCGACGGGGGTATATTGACCGTACTCCCCTCTTAGCGTTAGTAGTATTGTTATATTGTCTCACACTAGGATCGAACCTAGAACCATCAGATTACTTTACAGTAATTTGTATGATGCTGTAACCACTACGCTATGTGTCCATGTGGACGTTGTATGAGAAACAACCAAGATGAAGATGGTCTGAATATCAATAGAAAAAATAGTTTTTAGTTGGCAAAATGATGATGATCAAGTCAGTGAATTGTAGCTATATATCTTGAATTAAGGGACCCATATAATGTGCTAACTTTTAGAATGCGTAAAAAAAACTTATGAATAACAATTAGGGATTACGTCTGCCCTCTATAACGAAGCGAAGGGAGATAACTATTTAATGCTAATTGAAGAGCAATCCCCATTATTTATTTATTTGCAAATGCGTCAAAATCGGACCTTTGAAAATAATGTTCATTCTAGTCAAATTGCACTACTTTACTTTGAAATATTGATCCAGCCAGAACACAGGTTTGTCTAGCTATTTATAGATACTGGGAGATAACTATAAAATGCTAATTGAAGCACAATCTCCATTACTTATTTATTTGCAAATGCGTGAAAAATCGGATCTTTGAATATAATGTTAATTCTGGTCATATCATATTGCACTACTTTTCTTTGAAATACTGACCCTGCCAGAAGACAGGTTTGTCTAGCTATTTATAGATACTTCAATTTGCTTTACGTCGTGTAAGATTTTCTGGTTAGGAGCCTCCCGCTTTGGAGCCGTTACTCTGGGGAAAACAGCACCGGAATGAGATTGCATAGAGCAGAAAGTTCCCCAGCAAAGCAATTGATGCATTACAGGTCAAGACCTCCTTTGGCAAGATAAACACTAATCAACGGACAAAAGTCTATGAAAAATCATGAATTTAGGAAAGAATGCTTCTGTCTGAGTGTTTACAGACGGTAAACCTGGCCAGTCCGATAGCTAAGCTGCTAAGCGATAAAAGCCACTTTGTTGAGCACACATACATACAAGCACATACGCACCCCCTTTTTTCTTGCCTTTTCGGCATAGATGACACTGATGGTACTGACATTTGCCTGTCGAATGGGCCAGGGAAGGTGTGTGTCAAAGACCGAGTGCGCAGGTGCAATGCGTCAGCCAATGAGGTTTTACTGAGACTGCGCATTGCTACGCGCATTGGGAGCCTTTCGGTTTCCCTTTCTTTTACTCGGCCCCCAGCTGCGGGGAATATGGCACCCCGGGGCAGTATTGTTCCATTGCGCTTAACGGAACAGGTCGGGCTAGTCCTGACGCTTTCGTGGCGGAGGTTGCTTTGGTTGCTTAGCAAACCAAAGCTGCGTCGGCTGGAGCTATTTTTCCAGGGTGTCTCCTATTTTCCGTACGTAAAGCCCCGACCTTGTGTCACATTTTGCTCTGGTGGGAGAGTAAATAAATAGCACACACACGCACACACACACGTGCATACATAAACGAGCACACGTATGTACACATGCATGCGTACACATACACACATGAACACGTACACATACACCCACGAAACACGCACACGAATTTTTGACTGGTTCTAGTCTCCGTGCTTTATGTATGTAATTAAGAAATGGATATATGATCAGACAGACAGATTATAAATTGTGTTATATTATAACAAAACTATTTGATATGATCGCCCCCCTCGTTATCAAACGTTGAATGTACCATTTGGCCTCGACAATGTAAATAGAATAAACAATTTAAGAAAATGGGGTTGCCGTAGGATTTGAACCTGCAACCGATAGGGCAGCCACCCCAGCGTAGCTTTGCTCTTATCATTGAGCTAAACAGCCGCCGGTAATACAAGAGCCCAATCAACAGTTCATTCACGGCCTACGTCTTCCGTATTTGTTTCTTTCTTCTCGGTCAGTTATGAATGTATGTAAGCATGAGTTTGTGCATGTTTCTCTGCATGCACGTGTTTATTTACGTGTATATATGCACGTATGTATGTGTATGCGTGCATATATACATGATTTTCATGTATGCATACGTGTATACATGTGTATACATGCTTGTGTATGTATAAATGAATGTATGCATGTGCATGTGTATGTATGCATATATGCATGTATACGAGGATGCATGCATATTGTGTATGTACGGATGTACAAAAAACGCTCGTATCTATGCATGTGTGTATTATGTATATATGCATGTATATATGCATATACGTATGTATATATGTATTCCAGTATGTATGCATATATGTATGTATGCAAGAATGCATACATGTGCATGTATGTATATGTGCGTATGTATGCTTGTGTTTATCTATGCATGTGTGTAAGTATACACATATGTATGTTTGCATGCATATTCGTTTGCATATACTTATGCCATTATGTATGTATGTATGTATGGTTCAGCACATCAACATATACTGGATTTACACCTTGTCGAGTGATGGCCTCCATAACCTTAGGGATTTCTACTGAGTCAAACACCTTTTTGAAGTCGATAAATGCTACGGCGAGTGGTAGTTTATATTCTGCTGCTTTTTCTTTCAGTTGATTTATCGAATGCAGGTGGTCTGTGGTCGAGTAGCTTCTTCTAAAGCTTGCTTGCTCTCGTGGTTGGTTTTCATCAAGTGTTTTTGTGATTCGGTTGGTGATTTTAGTGACAAATTTGTATACGCAGTTGAGTAGGCTTATAGGCCTGTTGTTGCTGAGGTTTTTCGGGTTTCCTCTTTTATATAAAAGCATTATGATAGCAGTGTTCCAATCGTCTGGGACTTTACTGTGTTTTAGACACAAGTTGAAGAGGACAGCCAGTTTCCTAGTGATGATCTTACCCGCTTTCCGGAGTAGGTCGATGGTGATGTTGTCTGGTACAAGGGCCGTTTCTTTCTTCGTCCATTTAAAGGCTTGTTTCACCTCCCACGGGGTTACTTCTGGGAAGTCCTCGAGTTGATTGCTCACGTCTTACGTATCCTGTTTAATGTTTTGTAGTCCTTGTTTGGATGAATAAAGTTTTTGGTAGAATTCTTTGGCACATTCGACAATCCTGTCTCTGTCTGTTGTTAGGTTTCCATTTTCCCCAAGTATGCTGGTTATTTGCTTTCGTCCTGAGTTGAGGCCTTTGTTTATAGCTTTGAAGCCCCGACCTCTTTCATGAGTTGATCCGATGATTGCCATCGTGTCTCTTTTCCTGCCTTCCCTTCGTTTTTTCCTGATTAATTTATGAAGTTCGGCCTCTTCAATTTTCTCTCTTGTTGTCGGTGGCTTGTCCTACTTGTGCGTTGAAGTCTCCCATGATAACATTGAAGTGTTTTCTGGTGTCTTGGAGTAGGGAGTTCAGGTCATCATAGAAGTTGTCTATTTCCTCTTGGGTTGATTGCAAAGTGTTAGCGTAGACTTGGATCATATTGAGTTTGTATCGCCTTGAAAGTTGTATGGTGACGCTAGCTATTCAGTCAGAGACGGCTTTGAAGCCGGTTACATTGTCTTTGAGGTCCTTATTGATGAGAAAGCCTACCCCACTTTGTTTTTACTTTCTCTTTTCCGTAGCTGTAAAGAAGATGTCTGCTCCTCAGTTCGATTAGTTCTTCTCCGGGTCTTCTTACCTCGCTAATGCCTACGATGTCCGACCTGACATTTTTGATTTCACTTTCTAGATCGGTTAGGTGCATGTCAGCTGACAGTGTTCTGACGTTGTAGGTGCCTATGTATAATGTTGTCCTTCTGGTGACAGTTTTAGGGCTATGTTTAAATGGTCGCTGTTGGACCGATGACTCAGTAGGAACAGGTGTTTTCTTGGTGACGGGTTTGGGTAGTCACTTTCGAAGCATATCACCCCCACTCAAAATAAGTGATGTGGCTGAGTCTTTTGGGGCCGATGACCCAGCATAAATGAATGCTCTCGTGGTGTAGTGTTTGGGTAGTCACCCTTAGAGCACATCACCCCCACCCAAAGCAAATGATGTGGCTGGGCCTTTTGGTACTGAGGTCACAGCCAGAACGATATAATTTTCAGTGTGCAAACCATAGGGAGTAATGGGCCATGCCCTGCCACGCTGGCCTATGACATGTTGGTAGGGAGTCAGTGGCCTTAGAGCTCCACCGGCTCTTAGCTTTCATGCCGTCTGTTCTTATAAGTAAGGAATGGGCGTTCGTAGCGCTGCAAAAAAAAAAACGTTCATCATAATTCTCCCTTATTTTTCGAAGTTTTTAACTCACTTAAAGTCGCAGGGTTAGATTTTTGAGAAATTCAGTTCTAGCCTTACCAACCCCATCTGGTAAGGGAGAGAGAGATGGGGAAAGAGAGATCTTCACCCATGGAATCTACAAAATTCTGGCAAAATATAGTAAGACGGTGAGTATCTGAGCAACCTCAGATTTGCAGAACACATTGCCTTTTCACAGAGAACCTACACGACCTCCAACTAATGATAGATGGATTAAATGAAGAGAGCAAGAAAATCGGCCTACGCATGAACTTAAGCAAGACAAAGATCATGTGCAACAACCACATCGGAGATGAAAACACTGAGATCAAAATCGAGTACACAGAACTGGAGAAAGTAGATCACTACATCTACCTAAGACAACGAATCTCAATGAGACCCTCAAAAGAAGAAGAAATCAAGCAAAGAATCACACTAGGATGGCAAGCCTTTGGCAGAGCTAGCTCAACCTTCAAAAATAAGAAGATCCCATTAATCCTAAAGAGAAGGGTTTATAACCAATGTATCCTCTCAATAGTCACCTATGGAGCTGTAACATGGAACCTAACAGAGACAGATCCGCAAATTGAGAACTGTGCAACGTGCACATGGAAAAATTATGCTGGGCCTCACATGGAGAGACCACGAGATAGCACAGTACATCCGGGAAAAGACAAGAGTTTGGGACATCATGGAATCCATCGAAAATCTCAAATGGCAGTGGGTTGGTCATTTTGCACGAATAGCAGATAACCGATGGACATCATGACGCATGGCATGGATCCCCCGAGATCAGATGCAGAACTGAGGCTGGCAGAATATTAGATGGAGAGACGAGCTAGACAAATTCAGAAAGTACTGGCTCCATGGCGCCCATGATAGAGAAGTGTGGCGAATCCTGGGGAAAGTCTATGTCCAACGACAGATGTTGAAAGACTGATGATGATGATGATGATATATATATGTATATATATATATATATATATATATATATATATGTAGCTCCATAACCCCACCACCCCTCCTATACTACCCCAAACATACCAGAAAATCCACCTCTACAACACTACCCCCTACCTTGACACACTCTGCCCTCCCCAAGGCAAACTGCTGCTGCTTTACCAAAATCCCAATACCTGCTGGTCATTCTTACATTCAGCAGGAGGCATCTAGTAGCCCTGACAACAAAACTTACCCACAATGCATAGTCCCTGGCAGTGGACTCTGGTTCCACATGGTACATTTTAATCCACACTCACACAACATGCACCACTGATGATGGGAGAAATCCCGAAACATGTATGGACTATTGACATATAAGGATTAATAAACCTTACCACCAAAAACTTCACTCCCGAGTCTGTCTCACTCTCTAAAGTACACATTATATATATATATATATATATATATATATATATATATATATATATATATATATGTTTGCATATATGTATGCATATACGTATGCATTTATGCATATACGTCTATATGTATGTACGTTTGCGTATATGTATGTATGTATGTAGGTATGTATGTATGTATGCATATACGTGTGCGTATATGTATGTATATTAGCCGGCAGCCATCACCCACGGGTCATCCGGAAGCAAACGACGGGAAAAGTTTGACATCTCTGCATCGACTTCACAAGACTCAAGTTTGAAGTTGACAAACGAACAGGTGCTTGGGGAGGGGGAGAAAGAAAAAAGAGAAAAATGAAGGAGAGAAAAAGAGAAAGAAGAAGAGAAGAAGGGAGACGAGAGGGGTAAAAAAAAATAAGAAGTGGAGGAGAGAGAGAGAGAGAGAGAGAGAGAGAGAGAGAGAGAGTGGGAGGGAGAAGGGAGAAAGACACGAAAGGAAGAGCAGGCGGAAGAATAATGTTGAAGAAAGAAGGAGAAGATGGTGAAAATAAGGAAATTGGGAAGAGGTGAGAGAAAAAAAAAGAAAGAGGGAAAGAAAAAGAGAGACCGGACGGAAGGAAAGGAAAGAATGTTGAGAGTTGAGAAAGATGATAGGAATAGAGAGGGGAGGAGAAAGTGAGTAAGAAAAAAAGAACGATAGATAGAGAGAGAGAGAGAGAGAGAGAGAGAGAGAGAGAGAGAGAGAGAGAGAGAGAGAGAAGGAGAGTAAAAGCAGAAGAAGAAGAAGAAGAAGAAGAAGAAGAAGAAAAATAAGAAGAAGAAGAAAAGAGGAAGACAGTGGAAGGGAAGAGTGGGAAGGATTAAAAAAAAGAAGAAAAGAAGAAAATTGGATCGAAAAAAGAGGAAGAAGAAAGGTAAAATAGTGAAGAAGGATGAAGAAGAGAGTAGAAGAGAAGGAAAGAGGGGAGAAATAGAAAGAAAGGGAGTGACGATCTGAGGGAAGGAAAATGGAATGGAGTGATTAATAAAGATTGAGAGTAAGGAATTAAAAGAGAGAATTCACAGTAAATAATTGAACAACCGTTACGTCAAAATTTGAAGTCAAGAAAAATGAAATCCAGAAGAATAAATATGGTTAGAATAAATTCTATTTATGACATCACTGGCGTTTTCCACTGAAAACCATCTAAAATGAAAAAAAAAAAACATTCTGGAAATTCTGTCGAATCTACATATTATCAATAAACTCGCCAGAAACCGCCCCCCCCTAAAAACGGAAAAGCCTTTTTCCGAAAATTCCAAAAGTATTTTAGAAGGGGGTCTAGAGGAGTACTGACGCCAATATTCAAGTCTGTTGACAAAACGATATGACCAGAAGTGTAGGAATACACAAATACACAAACACACGCACATTCATTGAAAAAAAATAGAACACTTCATCATCTTTGATGGCTACGGTAATTCAGCAGAAAAAATCAGGAAATAGTAAATGCAGTTCGAAGGAAAGAGATTGTGTATCAAGAGACAGAGACGGAAGAAATTGAGAAAGAGGTCAAGTTTAAAGACCGTACTGCGCCAGCAGTCGGAGGTAATCCAAAAGCCTCTCTTTCAAATCGCTATGACCCTTTCGAATAGGGGGGGGGGCGACTCCATTCCCAATTTTTCCCGACCCCGATCATGCAGCTTAGAGTGTACTTAATTAGCTGCAGTGTGCACGGGGGAATTCGTCCTTATGAAGAGACGAACCCGGATCTTCCTGCGTGTGAGGCTGACGAGCTCACCATTATACCATAGGAACGGACAGAAAAAGAAAGAGAAAGACAAAGAGAGAGAAGGGGAGGGGAGGCATGAAAATGCAGAAAACAGTTACCAACTAACCAGGAAGGAAGAAAGAAAGAAAGAAAGAAAGAAAGTAAGAAAGAAAGTAAGAAAGAAAGAAAGAAAGAAAGAAAGAAAGAAGCATGTCGAATAAAAAAGATTGTTAAATGGAGGAATTAAAGCCAACGGACGAATGAAGATATGAGAAATAGATGAAAAAAAAAAAAAGAAGATTGGATTGAAGATGAAGAATAATCCAAATAAATAAAGGAAAAAATTAATAAATAAAAGAATAAATGAATAATAAAATTGAGGCCTAAAAGGGTAAAGAAAGAAAGGAAGAAAAATTAAAAAGAAAAATGTAATCGGCCAAATGAAGAAATCAAAGAGTAAGGAGGTGGAATGAAGACATGAGAACAAAGTGGAGACAATAAAGAAAGAAATTGAAGGGAATAAATAATTAAATAAATAAATAAATGAATAAATAACAAAATGGCCCCCCCCCCAAAAAAAAATAAACTTGAAAAAAGAAGAAAAAGAAAGGAAGAAAGACGAAATCAACCAAATATGCCAAAGAAAATGTCAAACAAAAGAATAATAACAAGGAAGTATGAAGTAGCAGACAAAAAAAAAAGTAAAACAAAGACGGGAGATGAGAGAAAAGAAAGTTATTGCTGGAGCGTTTTGCAGAAGAACGAAGTCCGGATATTAGCTGATCCTGAAAGTGACTTTGAGTGGCTCTTCAAATGTTGTGGTCGCGAAAACCGATTTCCTGGCGTGGACTCCATTAATAGACTTAAAAGTTGATCAGCCAACACCAGCGTCTCCATTGTCGCGAGCCTCGTTCTGGATTCGATGACAGCTTCTTCCCAAGTCATAAGCGACTCACAAGAAGTGAAAAGATAAACCAGTGCTAATAGTCCGTCATTCAGAGGAACTGCCGGTCGGTTTTCAAGGATGTCAAATACAAAAGAATGGCTCGCTTTGACAGAAGGTTGGCTGAGTGGTGAGAAAGTAGGACTGGTGGTTACGAAATCTGGGGATTAATGTCTGCAAATGCTGGTCAAAATTTAGCCAGAAAGAAAGTGCGAAAGACTTGCTTTGACAGAAAGAGAGCAAAGTTGTGAGATAACAGGACTGGTGGTTACGAAAACGGATGATCAATATCTGCAGTTTCTGGACATCATTTAGCAAGAGAGAAAGAAAAAAAGGTGTGCTATGGAGGACAACAGCGTTTGGTTGACTTTCTTCAATGTAATAGTGGAACTATTTTAACGTAATACATCTCCTCTTAGCCAAACAGCACACAGAGAGCACATTCTGGAGAATCTAGATGCTATTAATAAGTCTGTCCAAGAGGCCCCAAAAGCCTTAAAAAAGAAAAGAAAATCAGAAGTGTATTGGAGAACTAGTGCCGATTTTAGAAGAACACACTACAGCATAAACAAACACACGAACACAAGCAATTATAAAAAAGAATATGACCTTAAAAAGGATGATAAAAATGACAAAAAAACCCCAGCAAATATTTAATCGAAGCATATTTGAAGCAATAATCTCTTCTCAATGATTCACTATTGATAAGGTGTAATCTCTATAAAGGTTTTTAGGTTTAGTGTTATCAAATTCAGTAGAAGCACGAATCATGTTTTTCTATTACTAAACATTTTATTACAAATTTGAAGTTCAAACAAAATGCTTGAAAAGACGATAATCTGTAAGAGAAATATCAGGTTAATATAGAGAATGCTACAAAACTTCATATCCCAATTCTCTAAGCTTTGGCATAGACTCTGAAACTGCTTAGGATCATTTCATCCAGTTCATGTGGGACCAATTTTTCACAACCTCCTAACCTTTTCTATCGCTTTGAGATGACGTGATATGGTTACTGTTGGAGTCTTACAGTTTCCAAGAAGTCCTCGAACAGTTGTCAGTGGATCTTTGGTTAATGCTATCGATAACTTCATATCAAGAACAGGTTTTGGCTTCCCTTGGGGTTTATTGTTGGTATCAATACTTCCTGATCAATTAACAAAATAAAAAAAAAAACAAAGCTGTTCAGAGTAGACCATTACATCTACCTAGGACAACGAGTCTCCATGACATTTTCAAAAGCAGAAGAAATCAAGCGAAGAATCGCGCTAGGATGACCAGCCTTCGGTAGAGCAAGCTCAACCCTAAAGAACAAGAAAATCCGATTTGTCATAGAAAGAAACGTATATATATCCTCCCGATAGTCACCTATGGAGCTGAAACATTGTACCTAACCGAGAGACTGACCTGCAAACTGGGAACCAACCAACGCGCATGTGAGAGAATCATGCTCAACATCACATGGAGAGACCTCAGCACAGTGTATAGTCATAGACACCACCTGGAAATGCAAATGGCAATGGCTGACCATGTTGCAAGAATGTGCAGACAACTGATGGACATCACAGCTCACAACATGGACCCTCAGAGATCAAATGCAGAACTGAGGCCAGCAGAGTATGAGATGGCGAGACAAAGTGGACAGGTTCAGAAAATATTGACTCCGTGACACCCTCGATAGAGTGATGTGGCGAATACCGGGCAAAGTCTATGTCCAACAATGGACGATAAAAGATTGATGATGATAATGAATTGTTTACACTGTAGTTGTGTTTACTCCTATTTTTTGTTGTCATTATCGACAACACAATGCCTTAATTTGAAATTGTACTCGAAAACGAGTCTAACTTCTTAGGAAGGTACCATTGTGGCTAAGGATTCAAAAACCTCCAATTATAACGAATCAAAGCTTTACATTGAATCAGAAAAAATACAATTCTATTAGTTAATATTTCTTTTTCAAGATTATTCTCTATGATATAAATAGACATTTTATCCTAACATCTATAGACAGCTTCCAAAGATACCTTTGGTTGTCTCAGTGTTATCTCTAATTTTTAGAAATCAGCGCGTGCAAAAATCTAATGTTTCACTTTTTCCCTGTGACTAAAGTATTTACTCACTTTTAAATTCAACAAAGCCAGTCAATAATTTTTCAATAAAACTCAGTGTGCTGTCCACAGAATTTGAAATATTTTGTGTGCACATTGATTTTACTTGTGAACTGATTTCAAACGTGTTTGCACGCGCATACGCACATAACCTAGAGCAGTGGTTTTGAAACTTTGAAAACTCAAGAGCCCCTTTTTATAAATGGAATATTCTGGAGGAACCCCATTTTTTCCAGACAATAATCAACGAATTACAAAAATTAGAAACGCTTGAGCTTTAAAATCATGTTTTAAATCTTAAATTGATTAGATTTATTCTAATCCTAATATAATAAAATTGATTACATTCATTCGTATCGTAACATACTGGTCCATGAACGGGAGATATGTTTTTCGATAGTCGGCTGATTGTCGAATTATCCTGTTTTGAAATTCAAATTATCAATTTGAATTTTCATCTACAAACTCCCAGACATTATCCGACAGACCCCCCACCCCAGAATCATTGGACCCCAGCTTCGAAACTACGGGCCTAGAGGAAACAATGGTTGGCACCATCTTTTGACTGTGACGTAGTTTGGGGGGGGGGAGGAATCATCACACATTTGAACTCCACCAAGTCCAGATGGAAACTGGATAATATACTACAGCGTTTGTAATCGATTCGTTTATTGATTTGAGACCTTGTCACCATATTTCACATCAGATATTGAACTTCTTCATTCCAAGAATGTCTCATGAGTTTGGCGTGAATTTTCGCTGGGGCCTAAGACTGAGTCACATCAGAGAGTGCAAAACTCTCTCAACGCCATTGTCAGGGGGAGTAATTGTGCATGGATCCTCCCCAAAATATAATCACTTCTTCAGCGACCCACAGGACACCCTTCAACAACATTATGTAGAAACTCATTGAGATCTTTTCGAGATAACACGTGGAAAGAAATGAAATTTTTATAAGATTATATGTTGTGGAGAAATAATTACGATCCAGGGGAGGTAATTGTGTATGGATCCAACTCAAAGTTTAATCACTTCTTCTATAGCATCTTATCCACGCATAGAATTTCATTGGGATCCATCGAAAACTTCAGGGGATATCGTGTGAACAAATATGAGCGTATACATAAACGTATGAGAAAAAAAAAACCCTGTGAAATATCTCTCCATCAAAAAACACCTGGATCTGTCCCAATATTTGATAACCTCCTTTCCATTCCACTGCTCACCCTTCCACAAAATTTCATCGAAATTCATGGAGTACTCTCGGAGATATCGTGTGGAGAGATAGAGAGACGGAATGAGGGGAACGAATACGTATACCTCTTTAATGATAAGTAGCATGAGTCATTCAAGTTATAAGGATGGGCGAGAAAATTTATGCATCGCTACATTGTTTGAGGGGAGAGCAAGAAGAGACCCGATTCGAACTTTCGAGATATCAAATGGTTTTACAAATTACGGAATTCCAATGTTTAATAAGTCAAATAGAACAGGGAACTTACGAGCTATGCCTACTGCAGAAACAAAGTAATAAAACCAAATTGATTTTTTCTCCCGAAGTATTTAAAAGTTCTGCAATAGTTTACCATCTCATGTAAAAGATAGTAAAAGTATGAATGATTTAAAAAATAACTTGTATAAATTTAGATCATCTGGGTTAGAAAAAAAGGGACAATTTTTGGAGTTATCAGCTGAAATATATAGAAGAATTGTGGATGAATCAACGAATAAGTCTCATATATATATATAGATAAATAATTAATGCTCCTCTATTCAGGGTTGAGCACTCTTTCAAGTGAGGTAACTCATCCATTGTAAGCTTATGCAATGCTCTTCCATGGGTATAGAGCACTCTGGTGGATGAGTTTCTGTGTAAATGAATATATCGCTTAAATTCAGCCTTACTGACCACCTAGTTCTGAGGTAGGATATCCACCTCCAGGTCCGATGTGAGGGTTTAAATTCTGCCTCGCGGTACTGGATGGGATTATGTCTATAGCCACACTGAAGAGATGTAATACATCGAAACAGCTGTCTGTGGATGACACAATATATATATATATATATATATATATATATATATATATATATATATATATATATATTGTGTCATCCACAGACAGCTGTTTCGTTGTATTACAATATATATTATATATATATATATATATATTGTGTCATCCACAGACAGCTGTTTCGTTGTATTACAACTCTTCATTGTGGCTATATCTATTATACCATCCAGTACCGCATAGTAGGATCGAAACCTTAGCTTCAGACCAAGAGGCTGGTATCCTCCCTCTACTCCACGGAACTGGCCGGTCAGTAAGGTTGAATTTAGGCGATATATTTATTTACGCATATATATTTGTCGTCCACCAGAGTGCTCCATTCCATGATGGAAGAGCATTGCATAAGCTTACAATGAACGAGTTACCTCACTTACAGAGTGCTTAAACCTGAATAATATATATTACTTGAATGAATGTATATTTTAATGTTGAATATGTATTTGGAATGATCAGAATAAATTCTACTTATGACATCACAGAATCTTTCCACTGCTGAAGATCTGGTGAATAGAGCAAAAACATCAAGAATCTTGATGTTATTTATAGAACCTTCAAAACAAGGCCCCCAAAAGGCCAAAAAGCTAGACCCATTCTGAAAAAAGTTTTTATTTTTGGAGAAAAGGCTTTTCGACCTTTTTGGGGTTCTTATTTTGACGGGTTTATAAATAACAACTGAATTCTGGAGAATCTAGATGTTTCTAAATCAAAAAAAAATTCTACTTCAGTTGTTTTCCAGCGGAAAAACCAGTAATGTCATGAATGTAATTAATACTGACCATGTTTATTCTTCGTGGGAATGGTCAAATCACCCTTGGACAGTTTGGTCATATATTGGTTCATTTTCTTCCACTTACCTAGTTCTGCGAGCGTCTTCAGCAGCTTTGATGCCAAGTTTGTAATAATTCCTCAAAATTTTCAGAATCTCAATAATTGTACCTGCCATTATCACATCTGAAACAAAAGATACAGCTGACCAGTATTGATAATGATTTGATGTATATGATAATACTATTAACTCGCAGTCAGAGTCAGTAATTAAACAACCGTACCATCAACATTTGAAGTCATGTAAAAAAAATTTCATCGATGAATAAATATAGTCAGAATAAATTCAATTTATGACATCACTGGCGTTTTTCCATTGGAAAATATCTAAAAATAAGGCAAAAACATCTAGAAACATCTAGATTATCCAGGATCCAGATGTTAATTATAAACCTGTCAGCATAAGGCTCCCAGAAGGCCAAAAAAGGTTTTTTCCTAAAACATAAAATTTTAAAAGTGGAGTACTGATGCAAATCTTAAAGTCTGGAGGCAAAACGGTACGGTCAAGAGCACAGGAACACGCAAGCAAACACACAGACATGCGTACATATAAAAAAAAGCTATAACCCACCGCTATCAACAGGGACCGCAAGTTATTCAATATAGTGTAGTTATAGTCTTCAAGAGTGTACATGAAATAAGCTTAGAGGAGCACTGACGGGGTCTAGTGGATTACTGATGCCAATCTTCAAGTATGAAAGCAAAACAGTACGGTCAGGAGCACTGGAATACACAAACTAACACACAGACACGTGTACATATGTAAAGTATAGAACCCTTCATCACTAACGGTGGCCAAGCTGTTTAATGATATAGTGTAATCTTGGATTGTCTTCATGTGAGTACTTAAAGTAAGCTGTGAAGTAAAGGTCTATAGAAACGTAAATACTTTCCATTTTATTTCGTACTGTTTATTATTAAGGAATGATAAACTCCGGAATATACGATGTCTTTGCCGGAAACTCACGATAGCATTTGTTTTGATTGGAAACGATAGAAAAATATCCGTTCACCTGTTGATTATCTATGTTTATATATTTATTTATCTGTTTATTAATTAAAGGACACGTCAATCATTTGTCAGGCTAGTGGACTTTCATCCAGTCGGCTTGTTTCAAGATTCATTTTCCGAGATCCATAATCCTTTGCTTCAACCATCTTGCCCATTGCGTGCTTCGTGAGATGAGTTAAACTTTGAATCAACACGAAGCTGGTAAATCTAAATTGTGCCAACGATTTTGGGCATCCGTTTTCTTGTTAAGCTTCTGGGCGTGTTTTGCATACGAGGTGATGATTGCCAACTGGTATGATCGAGGTTAATGCTACATCAATTTATATAACAGTATCCTTACGTTCAGATTGGTAGATATGAACATGATGATATAGATATATAGATGGCTCACATCGTCATCAACTTTTATAAGTCAGCTGTCGGATAAAGGCCTTTACCATTTTCTTCCAATACGAATGCTATAGCACTAAGATCTGCCATGTCTTGCCAGCAAATCTTCTGTGTCTGGTCTTTTCCTACTGCCTTTACAGCCCCATGGGCACCAATCGGGTAGCTTTTTGCTATGAACTGACTGAGAAATAGATAAATACGAACAGAACGAGATAGATACGAACATGCGGAGATGTATAGATAGATAAATATATAGATATGAGCAGACTGATAGATAGATCTTATCAGACTGAGATAGATAAATAGATAGATTGATATAAAGAGACTGGTAGATAGATAGATAGATAGATAGATAGATTGAATGGGGTGGATTTAAATAGAAGAAAGTTACATTGATGAAACAAGTAGATATATTTGTATCTATCTACTTTTTTTTCAAGCGATCTAACTGATTCTTTCAAACTATTCTTCTCGTCTTTATAGAGAGATATGCCTAATTCGGGATATTGAAAAAGGTTGATATCTATTCTCAGGCCAGAAATCATTTTAACTACACGCAACTGCACAGATTACTAAGGCTTGCTTGATCGTATAGGATTAATCATTCAAATCAGAACAATTTATCATGAGAATGACATGAATATCAATATAAATTTATATACGCATATATGATGATTATAAAGACATTTTTGTAGGAACTATATTTCATTTGGCACCGGTGTTATCCAGCAGCGAATCAAAGAGCCATATATCGCATGAATAAACAAATGAATGTTGTGCAGGAATCGCTCTGGGGCTGTTCAATTTGCTACTGGTTGACACTGGTGCCGAATGAAATATAGTTCCTAAAAATGTATTTATTCTATTGGACATAAACTATCCAATCTACTGATATACATATGATTATAGATTGTGTTATATTATATTGAAACACTTATTTGAAATGTTTCCCGTTATTACACAGTGAATATATCATTTGACGTAGACAATATAAATAGAATTGTCTGTATCATCTCTATTCGTTTCTTCCAACGTGGACAATTTAGTTATTAAGAAATGGGATTATATGACCCGACAGAATAATCATGAATTGCGAGATATTATATTGAAACTCTTATTAGAAATGGTCTCCCGTTATCTCATGGCGAATACATCATTTGGCCGAGAAAACATAAATAGAATAAAACAACCAAAGGAAATAGGGCTGCTACAGGAATCGAACTTGCGATCAATAGGCTAACAGCTTCAACGTAGCGTTGTACTTCCTACTGAGCTAAACAGATGCCGGTAATGCAAAGACCCAAATGACTGTTTCAACTCCAAATGCTCATTTTGTTTATCCACGGTCTATATGTGCTCTATTTGTTTCTTTCAACGGTGGACAATTTTGTTATTAGAAATGGATATATAACCCGACAGCATGGTTATGATTTGCTTTATATCATATTGAAACTCTTATTTGAAACTCCGGTTAATACACGGTGAATGTATCACTTGGCCGAGACAACGCAAAGAGAATAAACAATCATGCATGCGTACATACACATACACATATATTCATACAGAGGGTAGATCCATAATTTCGTAGCCTATTACTTAATTGTAAGCTGAAGTTGGCTTGAACATTCCACTCTAAACTGTTCGATCTACGTTATTTATGTTTTCGATTAACTGCATTGACTAAGAAGATGTCAAAAAATGAATATTTATTGCATAAAATGATTAATCTATCATCATTAGGCTTAAATATATATATATATATATATATATATATATATATATATATATATATATAATGCAAATCAGGAATATATGATATGATTATCCGATGTGTGATGGGTTTATTTCATAGAGTGCTCGATACATTCAACATTAAACATTAAGTTGATTTAGAGCATACATATATATATATATATTTTTTTTTTGGGGGGGGGTGTAACTCACGTGAGTAAGCTCCGGTTCAAAAGATAAATAAATGTGTGCCATAAAATGACATCCATATACAATACATTATGCCAATACCCTATATGAAATAACAAACTACACGTATGACGTAAGCTATGTATCTAAACATGGCCGAAAGGGAGGTGGCGTTTGGTCATTACAGCTAGAGTACCATGTTTATTTAACTGTTTTGTTTTTAAAATCCCCAAGACTGTTACGCGGTAAACAACTGATGATCCCAGCAAATTAAATTTACACATTGTACCATAATAACAAAACATATATAAAATAGGGGGAAAACACTGAAAAATATTACATAGATTACATCAACAGATGTTGGGAAATAAGTGACTAAAATGACACAACAAATATTGAAAAAGTTTTTCAATGTTTTGTGTTTGAAGCTGTAAAGTTTTTTCACATGTTACTGGATGGCTTATTGGATTGTCTATAGCCAGACTGAAGAGTTGTAATATAACGAAACAGCTGTCTGTGGATGACACAATTATCAATCATGATTATAATTAACACTCCTTTATTCAGGGTTGAGCGCTCTTCAAGTAAGAAAACTCGTCCATTATAATCTATAGAGCAATGTTCCTCATACTCTGGAATGGAGCACGGTGGATGGGGAATTGTGCGTAAGTAAAATTATCACTGAAAGTCAAACCTACTGACCGTCCGGTTCTACGTAGGGCAGGGGTAAAATGCCAGCCTCTGG
Source organism: Thysanoteuthis rhombus (assembly GCA_963457665.1). Classification (NCBI taxonomy): domain Eukaryota; kingdom Metazoa; phylum Mollusca; class Cephalopoda; order Oegopsida; family Thysanoteuthidae; genus Thysanoteuthis; species Thysanoteuthis major. The sequence goes on from OY735239.1 coordinate 34,005,939, forward strand.
GTATGAAGCGAAGCTTTCGATCATACCTCATGGTACTGTATGGGTTATTGGATTGTCTATAGCCACACCGATGAGTTGTAAAACCACGAAACAGCGGTCTGGAACAATTATCAATTATATATATATATATGTATATATATATATATATATATATATATATATATATATATATGAAGATGCGTCAATGATTCCATATTTCGACACGTTATATCATATCAACTTGAAAATTTCATAGTATAATTCTGAATCTATGTTAATAATATTCATATTTATATATTGATATGAATTAATAGGTACATACGAATGTAGAGGCCAGAGTAATCGCGCTCGCCTTGGAAGGAAATGGGAAAGGCCTTTGTTCAGCAGTGGACTTCTAACGACTGCTGCTAATGGTGATCTATCTCTCTCTCTCTCAGTATGTTCATAGCCATGCAAAAAATTGCAAAGTTCCGTAAGCAAATCGAAAGTCTTAATACTTGGGAAGATAAACGAAAAAAAAAATTAATTAGTGTATCTCTGGATTTTCGAGATGAAGTATTATTATTATTTCCATTATTATTCGGACTATCCTCATCTTGGTATGAAAAACAACCAAGACGAGGATAGTCCGAATAATAATAGAAATAAAAAAAATTAGCCATTAAAAGTTTAAACAAAGATTTTAAAAACTGAACATCACCATAATTAATCTTTTAGCGTCGATCGTTTGACATAGACCTCTCCATCATGGGCGTCGCGGAACCAATATTTTCTGAACTTGTCTAGATCGTCTTATAATTTTCTGGCCACATATGATCTCAGGGGATCCACATTGTGAGTCATGATGTCGACATTCTTGCAACATGGCCAGCCCGCTGCCATTTGAGATTTTTAATGGATTCCATGATATCTCTGACTTTTTTCTCTAATATACTATGCTGTCTTGTGATCTCTCCATGTGAGATTGAGCATGACTCTTTCCTGTGCACGTTGCATGATTCACAGTTTGGGGGGTTAATCTTTTGGTTAGGTTCTATGTTTCAGCTCCATAAGTGTCTATCGGGAGGATGCATTGGTTTTATTCCTTTCTTTCTTTTTTTTAAGGATTAATGGGATTTTCTTGAAGGTTGAGCTTGCCAACTTAGTGCGATTCTTAGCTTGATTTATTCCCCTTGCAAAGATTTCATGGAGATTGGAAACTGCATTAAATCATTTTAAATCACATCTATTTAGTAATCCTCGCATTTAAAAAAAACAAAAAACGAAAAATATATTTTAAAAGTTACGATTACGCCTACACAGACATCAGCCTCGCAAGTGTGAAAGTTTTGAGCAGCCCGAATTCTTATTCACTTTCAAAGACATTCAGACAAATTAAATCGTTGTATTCTTCTGGGCAAATTGTTCATTCCTTTTACCGTTTTGCTCTTTCCGATGGCTCTGATCAAACAGTTTTCTTGAATGTCAAGTCTACAACGAGACTTGAATATCTACCGCGATTATCTCGAGTAAATGAAGGGCTGTGATCGCTGCTTTTCTATCGAGGGAGAAGCTAATCGTTTTTGGTATGACGGATGGTCACCAAACGAAACCCCTGATGCCAGCAAATATTAAGATTTATTCAAATTTTCACACAGTGTGATAAATGCGCATTTATATATATATATATATATATATATATATATATATATATATATATATGATACCTACCATAAGTATTTAAGCAAACTGTCATTTTCATTTTAATCACTTGGTTTCGAGAGAAGTGAACGAGATCTTTACGTAAGAATAACCAAATGTTATTGCAACCAGCACAACAAGACATGCATTTAGTCACACTTTGTGGTTCTGAACGATAAATCTCTGGAAAACAATTTATATCCTTGTAGAATCTTGTTCAGAATCAATCAAGGAGATTGGAAGGGCGAGCTCTGATTGCTATTCGGAACAGTTCCTATTTACCTTAACCCCTACGAGGAAAGGATGTGACACAAGGCCATTTTTTAACGTTAGATACCACATACGCAAGTATGTATGGTAGGAATTTCTAAAAAGATTCTCTATATTTTTGCAAATACTGTTAGAAAAACATTAGTTCTATTTTTGGACTCATGGTGAACCCCGAGCCCTCTGGTCTTGACTTCATAGGATAACCAATGCCTGATGGGGAAAAACCCTATTGACTGTGGCAACACACCTGTGCCCGTCTAATCTTGAACGGTTAGCACTCCGGAGACCGGGGCACCTATTGAAAGAATTGCCAAAGTTAACTTTTATTACCCCCAATGAACCCCTAAATCATCAGGAAAAAATAAGATTTTGTGCATTCTTAAATACTTATAAGCAGTACCACACTTTAAAAAAATATAAATGATGCTTTGTTTTTTAAAACAGTACCTCTTATAAGTAATTGAACATGCACAAAATCTGTTTTATGACAGGTACTATATATATATATATATATATATATATATATATATATATATATGCATATATATATATATTATATGCATATATATATATGCATATATACATTATATGCATATATATATATTATATGCACATATATATATTATATGCATATATATATACATATATATCATATATATATATATATATATATATATATATATATATATATATATATATTACTACTATAATGCAAAGCTCTTCCAACTCTGGAATGGAGCACTTTAGTAGATGGAGAATTGAGCGTAAATAAATATATAGCTTAATTCGGTCCTACTGACCGTCCAGTTCTGCGAAGGGCAGGGATAGAATGTCCGCCTCTCAAGCAAAAGTTTTCATCCTATCTCGTGGTACTGGAAGGGATACTGGATAGTCTATAGCCATACTGTAATACAACGAAACAACTGTCTATGGATGACAATTACGAATTATATATCTATAATTCTATGAAGACAGTGAATGTTTTTCTCCTACTCCACCCTGAAGGCCTCTAATTTGTGTATAAGGACGGCTTTACATCTTGATTAAGATAGGATATGTGGCACTGACCTCCAGTGACCTCTAAAGGCCATTCTGGATCTCCAGAGATCAATTCTGGCCAATGACACCGGTCTTTAGCATATCAGAAATTTCTACAAACATTATTCTAAAGAATATAACAAAGATTTCTCACGAAATTTCTTGTAGATAATTTTTTCGCGTTTTTAAAATAGGTCCGTATCTGAAAAGTAAATAAATAATAATTTTTAGGTAAAAACGAGCAGCAAGCAAAATCATGTCATGTTGGTATGTATATTTGTGTAGTGGGGTTGACTCAGATGGATGCAAAATAGAAAACGTAGATTTGCCTGTGGGTTCAGATTTCTTTCAAACGTGTACGGGCTTCCTAGGGAGTGGGAATCGTATAAGCTCATCCCTTCTTATTCAATTCTATGAAATCTCTCGAAAATGTTATACACTTTCCTGAGTTGAGGATTTTTGGTCCTTACGGGTCCAACTAGGAGTGATGTTGCCTGCGCAACCCCTTTTTTAATTTAAAGAAATCTCATCATTATCTCATGATTATAGATACTAAATAAATGATTTTAATCAATTTACGTTGTCAAGGCCAAGTGATATATTAACCGTGTGATGACGGTAGAATATTCCAAATGAGAGTTTCAATGTAATATAACGCAATTTATAATCATTCAATCGGATCATATATATCCATTTCTTGATATATAACTGTTGCGTTGAAAGAAACAGAGAAGAGATATAGACCAAAAATAAACAAGATGAGAATTGAGAGTAAAAACAGTCATTTGGGTCTTTGCATTACTGGTGGGTGTTCAGCTCAACGGTAAGAAAAATGCTACGTTGAAGCAGTTACCCTATTATATTCAATATATATTCCCAAAGTACCTACGACCAAGAAAAGTCACTTTTGATCCGATCAGAGTTACTTAGACGTGTTGTTTTGTAACTATTTTTTCATTTAATTATTGGTGCAATTATTATAGTTTTATTTGAATTTGTAATCTTATTCTTTATTTCGGAGTTTGTGAGCATGGCCCTGTTACAGGAGTATTAAAAACAGAACTAGTTTCTTGCTATGGCGCTCCCTGTCATATATATATATATATATATATATATATATATATATATGTAATACTGATAATAATAATAATTGATAATTGTGTCATCCACCGACAGCTCTTTCGTTGTATCACAACTCTTCAGTGTGGCTATAGACTATCCAATATCCCATCCAGTACCACGAAGTAGGATCGAAACCTTCACTTGTATATACTTATATACATATAACTACTCAAATATATATATATATATATATATATATATATATATATATATATATATATATATATATATATATATGTGTTGTGTATGAAGTCTTACATGATTTCAAACATACTACTCGCTAGGTATAAACATATGGTTTATTGCAAATTATACGACAATATCAAAGAATTAAAAAAAAATCTTTACTGGTGTTGGATTTAAAGAGAGTATCATCAGAAAGTTACACGCGACCTATTTCAGAATTCGTCAATTCGTTATCGTCAAAAACCACATTTTATTCCTGCTATTATTTTTTTTTCATATACGCGTCCATTAGAAACCACCAACCAAAACTGTCAACATAGGTTCTTTCAGTTTTCATATCAGTCTGGCTGGCTATGCATGTTATACAGAATCGGTAAAATCGCCCAATTGGCGAAATTTATCAATCTATTGGAAAAAAAAGGTTCAATTCACTTTGATTGCGTAACCTTTTCATTGTAAAAAAATAATTATTTATATCCTTGTTTTGATTGAAAAAACCTTTGATCCTATCACAACTACATTTTCATTTCATTCATCATCAATCTTTTAGCGTCCGTCGTTGGACATAGACCTTCCCCAGATTTGCCACACTCCCCTATCATGGGCGTCACGGAGCCAGTACTTCTTGAACTTGTCTAGCTCGTCTCTCCATCTAATATTTTGCAGGCCACGGTTACGCAAGTGGTCTCAGGGGGTCCATGTTGTGAGTTGTGATGTCCATCGATTGTCTGCCATTCTTGCAACATGGCTAGCCCACCGCCATTTGAGATTTTTAATGGATTCTTTGATGTCCCTGACTCTTTTCCCGGATGTACTGTGCTGTCTTGTTGTCTCTCCATGTGAGGCCCAGCATAATTCTTTTATGTGCACGTTGCATGGTTCTCAATTTGTGGATCTGTCTCTTTGTTGGGTTCCATGTTTCAGCTCCATAAGTGACTATTGGGAGGATGCATTGGTTATACACCCTTCTCTTTGGGATTAATGGAATCTTCTTATTTTTGAAGGTTGAGCTAGCTCCATTCACTTTTCGTAAAAAAAGTTAACACTTTACCAATAAGGCAATTTCCACGATTCTGTGTATATGTATCACGAATACAGACAACACCAGCGGAGCTAGAGGGCTGAAAATTAAAAAAATTCTCATTATGTCTACAAAAGCAAGTTTTTTGTTATCGGAAAATCTCCTCTGCATAGGTCTTTCTTGGGGGGGGGTAAATTTATAATATAAGTTCATACTAAAATGGTCCATTATTTTGCGCCCGACTGCATTTTTTGTGATCACAGCCACAACAAAAGGTGATAGGAATAATCTATCCATTGATTATCCACTTTCCATTTTTTTAATCGATCACCCCCAACACGGCATGCTTGATAGTTTTTATTGAGTGAGCAACCAGACCTGTTATCCGATGCAGTGAAAGCGGACGCTGAGAAGGATGATTAACAGGGTACCTACGAAGTTAATAGGAAACGAAGGTCATTTCAATTTATCAGAATTTTCGGGTGGATTGGCAGGTCAATTTGTTTATCATTCCGGTGTGATTGGCATTCTTTTGTTTCCTTGTTTCCAGAGAAAAGACATTAATCGATAGCGATGGAATACACAAAAGAGCTCACAGGAAAGGCATGTATAGAATGATGATCACACACAGGCGTACACATAAACAATATATATATATATATATATATATATATATATATATATATATATATATATATCGTTTTTGAACACAGATACATATGTATACAAAAAACAATGATAAAATGAAACATTGAAATATATATATATGTATATATATATATATGTATATATATATATATATATATATATATACAAAAAACAATGATAAAATGAACCATAGAAATATATATATATATATATATATATATATATATATATATATATATATATATATATATTTCAATGGTTCATTTTATCATTGTTTTTTTTTGTTTATATATGTGTGTATGTTCAAAAACGATGATGTGTAGTATAAAATAACATCCATGTACAATACATTATGATGAGACCCTATATAAAATAAAATCCATATACAATACGTTATGATAATACACTATATAAAATCAAATCCATATACAATACGTTATGATAATACCCTATATAAAATAACATCCATATATAATACATTATGATAATACCCTATATAAAATGACATCCATATGCAATGCATGATAATACCCTATATAAAATAACATCCATATACAATAGGTTATGATAATACCCTATATAAAATCAAATCCATGTACAATACATGGTGCAAATACCCTATATGAATTAACCAACTATGTGCATCATGACATAGACCCGAAAGTATTAGAATAAAGCTATATGTTATAATAATACCTTAAGGGGTGGTGGTTTTTGATCAACACTGCTGGGGAGCATGTTTACATGACTATTTTGTTTTTAAATCCCTGAAACGGTTACATGGTTTACAACTGATGATCCAAACAACGGCAATTCACACATAGTACCATCGTATCTAATTCTGTATGAAATCACTGGAAAAAATTACATGAATCACATTAACAGATATTGGGAAATAATTGACCGAAATGAATTAGATTTTAGGAATTTTTTTTACATATATTTAATGTTTAAAGCTGTAAATCTATATATATATATATATATATATATATATATATATATATATATGCGTTTGTGTGTGTGTATGTGTGTGTGCAAAGAGAGCAACAAATGGAAAGAGAGAGAGAGAGAGAGACAGAGACAGAGACAGAGATAACAAATAAACGTGTTTATATGCGTAAAAATCTATTCATTAATACATATGTTGAAATGTACGTATGTATAAACAAACAATTACAGCGGAAAACGTCGGGACCACGAATGCTGGTCCTTTAAGATTATTCACAATCAAACATATTTGCATAAATATTTGTAATAATTACATACATTTGATTCTGTTCTTGTAAAATCAAGGAGGCTGAAAAGGCTGAGTAACATTGTTTTTTTTTTGTCAAAGTAGCCACTTAAATAGTTTATAACTAGATCAATATATATATGCTATCATAATCAAGAACACACTCGAGTTTATGATCGTTCAAATATTCATTGACATATTTTATATACTTATGAGCATCACTGTTTATCGGTGTTATAAAGATATAAAATAATAATTTGGTTTATATATATATATATATATATATATATATATATATATATATATATATATATGATAATAATAATTGAGTCATCCACAGGCAGCTGTTTTGTGGTATTACAACTCTTCAGTGTGGCTACAGCCTATCCATCATCCAATTCAGTACCACGAGGTCAGATCGGAACTTTCGCTTCAGACCCACAGGTTGGCATTTTGCCCCTGTCCCACGCAGAACTAGACAATCAGTAAGATTGAATCTAAGCGGTATATTTACTTACGTAAATTTCCCATCCACCGGAGTGCTCCATTCCAAAGTTGGAAGAAACCATATCATTATCTTTATATCTTTACTATCTTTATAGCACTGATATAAATTTGGATTACACACACACACACACACACACACACTCACACACACACACACACACACACATATATATATACATATATATATACCATATAATTATCTTATATCTTTATAACACTGATGTATAGTGATACATATAAAATGAGATTATAAGTTACATTAGATCTCTTTCGCAACTATAGCTTCTTTCAAGCGGATAAAAGCTGCCAACATTCGTCAGGTGAATTTTTATTATGTAACTATTGTGACTGTCCACAGTTTGAGAACATATTCACTTTCCTATCTTTCTTTCTTCTTCCTTACTTCGAAATGTTTGGTTTAGACAATAAAGTCGACCAAACATTGCCAGAATTTTCAATTCTATTATACTATTAAAATTTTTCCTCGCTATATATGTATATGTATGTGTGTTATTGTCACAAAATAGATATTCTGCTTACGTATGCGTGTCATATCGTTTTAAGTTAGTTGTTTGCTTTATACATACATTCGAGTACATCATATTGATAAAAGTTTGTAACTTGATTCCTATCTACAAAACATTCTTATTAGTATTTGATCATGAACTAACTCTATATGTTCTAACCCTCGACTGCATTGTTTCTATATATATATGTGTATATATACACACGCACACACACACACACACACACATATATATATATATATATATATATATATATATATATATATATATACTGGTATAGTTTAATGGCATTAAAATAACTTGTTTGACGAATCTCCCCAAAAAACAATGTTAGCTATCCATTTCAATATCCTTGATTGATTCTGAACAAAATTTCATCAAGAGAAGAAGAAGAAGAAGAGAAACAACACTCGGTTTAATTCTATTACAATTTTCAATTTTTTTCTCAGGAATATAACATACAGAAAAAATACTAATTGCATGTCTTGCTGTGCTGATTGCAAAAAAAATTGCTTTTTCTGGCCTTCTCTTTTTGCCACTTTGAACAAAGCCTTAAAGGTGAAATTTCTGTTTGTTCAAATATTTATGACGATACTGTGTTTTATATATATATATATATATATATATATATATATATATATATATATATATATATATATATATATATATATATATGTGTGATATCATTAAATGTACGATTCAAATACGTACTCAGACATATACGTAAACACACAAATACATACCTGTACCAACATGCACACACACACATACACACATACTAACACAAAAGAAAGTATAACACCTACCTACATACATAAATACATACATATATATGTATAAACAAGAAGATCAAATTCTAGATGTGGCAATTGACGGAACCAGGCTGGTGTGATTTGAAGCCCAGCAAACCATTCGCTGAAAGCCTCTAGCTTCCTTTTCTTCAAATTACGAATGGAACCCAAATTGTTCCAAGACTTCACTTTTAGTGCAAAGAACAATTCTGTCCTTTGGCATTCTATAGTCATTCTAACAATAGAATTTCTCTCAGATGAAACCAATTTCGTCTAAATGATTCTGGAACCTTTCTTTATGATTTGCTGAATCCCGCAGAAAGTATTACTGTAACCCTTTATTGTAAACGACACGAACCGGTCAATAATGCATTACACCGCGCATGCGCAATTCTGGGTTATGGGAAAGGTTTCATTCTCACAAAGCAAAACAAATCCAGGAGAAAACTATGGGGAGGCGCAAAAGACACATTCCAATTTGAAACTAAAAAGAAAACTTTGCAAACTAGTAAGCACCCAGAGAACGCATAGCTCTTCCAGTTGTATTGGGTTCGCTCAAAAATAACCTATTGTCCAACCTCCACAAAATCTGATTGGAATTCAGTGAAAGATTTCGATGATATATGGACATACATGGTTTTGGTGATATTATGTGGTTTAGATATATACCTACGATATAGGGGAGGTAAAAGTGCGTGGATCTGCCCCAAAATCAAGTCAGTTTTCCGTCTGCAGGATTTCATAGAAATTCTTTGAGAACTTCAAGGGATATCGTCTTGACAGTTATAAGCGTATACATAGATGTAATTAAAAAATAACGGAAAATATCACACAATCAAAAATCTTTTCCCCACGCCTTAGTCCACTTTTCACCCTTCCAGATAATTTAATTGAAATTCATTCAGTACTCTGGAAGATACTCTGGAAGATATCGTGTGGACTGATAAGTGAACAGACGGACATTCGCGACCGAATGGCCACCCCTTTCCAACTTCATTGGCAGAGTGAAGTAAAAAGAAAATTAACCTTTGTATTCATCCAATCAAAATCCTGGAGATTACTTAGAACTAATTGTGGGATTGATATCCACATGGACTTGAATTTAAGTGTCCGCTATGTTTGCCAGATTTGATCGTTTCTCATTTCTTATTTCACAGTTATCATAAAGAATTAGTTCACTTAAACAAACCCCGAACACTTCAGGAACTGAATATCAACATTCAACAAGAAATTATAGTTATAGATCCAGGTACATTACGAGCCATCGTGGAAGACTGCTTTGAAAGGTTTGGACTTTGAGAAGTTGAAAATGGGAGGCTTTTACAAGATGTTATATTCCACAATTGGCTCAAAGTAATTTCCAAGGTTCAAAATGAATACGTCTAAAGAGAAATCTCTTTACCTTTTTATTTAAAAACTTATGCAAGATTCGAAATTGGAAGTGTCCTTTGTGCTACACTATATAAAACACTTTGAGAGTACATACCTCTAACAACGCCATAAAAGTGACGGTGACTGCGAAAGAGGAATTTGCAAACTTTGGGATAAATGTATGAAGTTCCAAGGGGAGTATTTTGAAGGATATTAAGGCACCATTACGCTTGGTTAATATGAAATGGAAGGATACTTTCCGCAGAGAAACAAATCACGACACTAAAACAAATACTTTATTCATAGAGGTTTCGAGTGTGTATGTGGTAGAACGTGATAGCTATCGTTTTTTTATGTGGTACTAAAGTATCATAAATTGGTCAATATTGAACAGAAATGGTACCATTCTCTTGAATGACAATACAAGGCTTTGTCCTGCAAAATAAATTGAGGAGAGAATAATTTCTTTGGGCTAGGAAGTTATACTTCATACTCTACGCTCACCCACCAGCAGTGCTCCCTCTAAAATGTTGTTGTTATCATCCTCATTATCAGTTTTTTTAGCGTCCGTCGTTGAACATAGACCCTCCGCAAGATTCGCCGTATATCTCTATCATGGGCGTCGTAGAGCAAATATCTGATTAAATCATCTAGTTGGTCACGCCATTTTATATTTTGTCGGCCGAAGTTTCGCTTGTGATCTCTGGGGAACCATGTTGTGTGTCGTGATGTCCAGTGGTTGTTTGACCGTCTTGTGATCTCTACGTGATTTCTACATGTTATTTTGATCGCGATTCCCTCTTGTGCTCGTTGCATGGTTCTCGGTTTGAAGATCAATCTTTAGTTCTCAGCTCCATATCGGGTGCATCGGCTGAGTATCCTCCATTTTTCGACTGCAGGGGTTTTCTTGTCCTTGAAAGTTTAGTTTGATCTATCAGAAGCTTGTCACCCTAGAGTGATTCTCCGCATGATTCCTTCTTCTTTTGAGGATTTCATGGAGATTCGTTGTCCTACGTAGAGTCGGAAGTCAACCTTTTCAGCGTTTTTGATCGTGACCGTTGTGTCATAGTCTTCAACTTCTATACGGCATTTGTTTCACTGAAGTTCGTTTAAAGGCTTACTTCCATGCTTTAGTGAGTATAAAAACCTTGTGTTGCGCATTTTCCTGTTATGTTCGGTATGTATCGGTTTGAAACTGTCAACCAAAACTGTCAACATAGGTTTCTATCACTTTTCATGTTGGTTCGGTAAGCTTTGTATGTATGTACAAATGTATGTATGGATCACGCACACTGGCCGCGCAACTGGATCTAGAGGACTGGAAAAAGAAATCAAGTGTAGAATCAAACTAGGATGGCAAGCCTTTGGCAGAGCAAACTCAACCTTCAAAAAACAACGTTCCCATTAATCCTAAAAAGAAGAGTATACAACAAATGCATCGTCCCAATAGTCACTTATGGAGCTGAAACATGGAACCTAACCAAGAGACGGATCTGCAAATTGAGAACTATGCAACGTGCACGTGAAAGAATAATGCTGGGCCTCACATGGAGAGACCACAAGACAACACAGTACACCCGAGAAAAGACAAGAGTCAGGGATATCATAGAATCCATTAAAAAGCTCAAATGGCAGTGGGCTGGCCATGTTGCAAGAATGGCAGACAACCGATTGTGACTCACGACGTGGATCCCCTGAGATCACATTCGAAACTGAGGCCGGCAGAGTCTTTTATGGAGAGACGAGCTGGACAAATTCAGAAAGTACTGGCTCTGCGATGACCACGATAGAGAAGTGTGGCGAATCATGAGGATGGTCTATGTCCAACGATGGACGTTGAAAGGCTGCTGATAATGATGATGTCCAAATAAGAAGATTTTGCTTACTTAGCCCCACCCCATCGGCTTTTAGTGAGAGGTTCAACCCATAATGTCAATATTATTGTTTAATGCAAAATTGACCCCTAGTTTGTGCCCACTTGTTTTTTAAAACTCAAACTTTCCAGTGATCCAACCCCCAAAAAACAACAAAAAACGAGAGAGGTAAGTTTGATTGATCCCACTGAAAACATAATAAAATGTGCGAGACGCAACCAATTCATTGATTCCTTTTAGTTTTAATTTTCTTATTCATCACCCCCAACACAGAATGTTAGCAAAAGACGTTGGTTCACTTGATGGTTTTTACTGAGTGACTAACCAGAACTGCCTTTGCTTTCTTTTTACCCAAAATCTCAGGATTTAAAACAGAAGACAATGGAAAACTTACCCTGATGATTGATTTTATCATTGATAATATTTAATTTGATTGCACGTAAAACCACTTTTCATACACGAGTCTTGATAATTAACAAATTCTTTCTTAGCCCATGGCCTAGCCTTGCAGAAAATCTCTTCGAAATTCATTGGGAACTTTTGGAGATATTGTGTAGACAGACAGCCAGACAGACAGACATGAGTACATATGCTTATTCCAACTTTGTCGAAAGAGGTGAATATTTGGTCAGCTTTTTTTATTGACGAAATCCTCAGAATTCCATCATAAGGGAATAGAAAAATAGCTTTTAGTTGGACAGATGTAGTTGCTAATTACTGTGATTATGGCATCAATTATTAATATACAATTCAGTTACGTGTGAATTTGTTTTATGCCTGCTTTGCAAATGGAATATTAAGTACCAAAAACCTTTTTTTTTATAACCTGGAAGTGCTAAATTTTAATATAAGCACGTATATAATCTTGTACAATATCTATCTCAATCTGTTCATATCTATCTATCTATCTATCTATCTATCCCAGTCTTTTTATATCTATCTACTTCAGTCTGTTCATATTTATGCATGAATCTATCATCCGTTAATATCTATCTATCTATCTATCTATCTATCTATCTCTTCTCATATCTATCTATCTATCTATCTATCTATCTATCTATCCCTCCCAGTCTTTTTATATCTATCTATTTCAGTCTGTTCATATGTATGCATGAATCTATCATCCGTTAATATCTATCTATCTATCTATCTATCTATCTATCTATCTATCTATCTATCCACTTCTGTGTATGTATGTAAGCATGTATAACGTCCGTCGTTGGACATAGACCTTCCCCAGGATCCAACATATTTCTCTATCATGGGCGTCGTCGAGCCAGTATTTTCTGAATTTGTCTAGTTCATCCCTCCATCTTGTATTTTGTCGACCTCACTTTTGCATGTGGTCTCTGGAGATCCATGTTTTGAGTCGTGATGTCCATCAGTTTTCTGTCATTCTCGCAAGATGTCCAGCCCATTGCCATTTGAGTTTTGTAAAAGATTCTGATGTCTCTGACCCCCATTTTCTTCCTTATATACTGTGCTGTCTTGTGATCTCTCCATGAGAAGTTGAGCATTGTTCTCTCATGCGCACGTTGCATGCTTCTCAGTTTGCAGGTTTGTCTTTTGGTTAGGTTCCATGTTTCAGTCCCATGATGATGTACGTATATGTCGGGTTGTTCAGCATAAAATAGCCGATTCGGCTTTTTGCTTATATTTCCCCTCTTCGCTCATGAATTTTTATGAATATTTCGTTTTTAAACTCATTTCCTTTCCATAATTTAGAGATAGATTTTACAACTGTGTGAGTTACAGTTCATCCATAATGGATTTGAAGCTTCTCAGAATATCGATTCCACATTAAGGGTCAATGCTGCTTCATAGTGAATACAGCACCCAACTTCGTTATAAGACGAGGTTTGCGTAATAATAATAATAACAATAATGATAATATTAATAATAATAATAATAATAATAATAGAAGAAGAAGAAGAAGAAGAAGAAGAAGAAGAAGAAGAAGAAGAAGAAGAAGAAGAAGAACGAGGAGAAGGAGGAGAAGAAGAAAGAGGGGAGGAGGTGGAGGACAAGAAGAAGAAGAAGAAGAAGAAGAAGAAGAAGAAGAAGAAGAAAGAGGGGAGGAGGAGAAGAAGAAAGAGGGGAGGAGGAGAAGAAGAAGAAAGAGGAGAGGGAGAGAAGAAGAAGAAAGAGGGGAGGAGGAGAAGAAGAAGAAAGAGGGGAGGAGGAGAAGAATAAGAAAGAGGGGAGGAGGAAAACAGGAAAAAGGGGGAGGAGAAGAATAAGAAAGAGGGGAGGGAGAGAATAAAAAGAAGAAGAAGAAGAAGAAGAAGAAGAAGAAGAAGAAGAAGAAGAAGAAAAAAAAAGAAGAAGCGTCTTTATTTAAGAACATATATGATATAAGCATTGTTAGAGGGCGTGGTCTTACCTCAAAGGTACCCTTCCGCCCAGTCCCTCCCAAATATTGAGAGTAAAAGGCAAACGTTCCAAGTTATTTTATACTTACATGTAAATAGAAGAATCAAAAACTTGAATTATCAAATAAAAACAATAAAGAAAAATACCCCTAAAAATCAAGGAAGCCTGAATCAGTATTTGGTTCATTGTCACTAATAACAGTAAGAAGACTAACCTACTAAATCATAAAATATCAGGACAATCTGAGATCGATTAGACAATCAAATTTTACGAACTGAGATAGGAAGGATAACGAACTGCATTATAACAGAGGCGGCCTGCAGTATTTTGGCCTATTATTATTATTATTATTATTATTATTATTATTATTATTATTATTATTATTATTATTATTATTATTATTATTATTAGCAATCTCACACCAGTTGCCGGGTGGTTACCGCTGGAGTTTGAGTGACAGCAAGTCTCCTCAAGTCTCCAGCCCTCCTCTCCTAGTACTCATAGGTCGCAGTAATTCTGCGATTTACAGTTTCACACCGGTTGCCCAGTGGTTATCGCTGAAGGCTGAGTGACAATAAGTCTCCTCAGGTCTTCAGCTAACGTCTCCTCTCTCTTTCGCATATCATGACAGAGCTACGATTCGTTGCAGTCCTTATATCTCTAGCACCTTCCTCAGTATCCGTGCAGTTCCCAGTAGTGCTGTGGTCTGTACGGTCTCTATCCTCCCCCTAATCCCGATCTCCTCCAGTCTCTCCCTCAGCGTTTTGGGGACAGTTCCTAGTGCTCCCACTATGACCGGTACTACCCTGGTTTTCATGTTCCACATTTTCTTCAACTCCCTTGCTAGGTCCTGGTATTTTCCCCTTTTTTCACCCTCCTTCTTTTTTACTCTATGGTCTGCAGGTACAGCAACGTCTACTATTTGGCAGGCCTTCCTTTTTTTGTCTACTATTACTAAGTCCGGCCTTCTTGCCTGGATGAGGTGGTCAGTTTGGATATCAAAGTCCCACAGTAGTTTGTGGTTGTCATTCTCCAAAACTGCCTCTGGCTTGTGCTGATACCACTTTTCCCCATGGTTGAATCCCATTTGTTTACTTAGTTCCCAGTGTATCATCGTTGCTACTCTATCGTGTCTATGCTTATACTCCTTCTGGGCGAGTTGGCTACATTCACTAGTTATGTGGTTTACTGTCTCATCTCTTTCACCGCACATGCGGCATTTGCTGTTTGTCTGTGTTCTGTCGATTTTTGCTTTTATGTAGTTTGTCCTTATGCTTTTGTTTTGGGCTGCCATGATGAGCGATTCTGTTTCTCTCTTAAGGTTTCCCTTTATTATTATTATTATTTGCCATCTCACACCAGTTGCCTGGTGGTAACCGCTGGAGTTTGAATGACAGCAAGTCTCCTCAAGTCTCCAGCCCTTCTCTCCTAGTACTCATTGGTCGCAGTAATTCTGCGATTTACAGTTTCACACCGGTTGCCCAGTGGTCATTGCTGAAGATTGAGTGACACTAAGTCTCCTCAGGTCTTAGCCAACATCTCTTCTCTCCTTCGCCAATCATGCCAGTGCTGTGGTTCACGTTTCCGCTTTCATTTCCCTTCCTTTGTTAGGTCACTGTTAACAATTAGTGTTGCAGTCTTTATATTTCTAGCACTTTCCTCAGTATCCGCGCAGTTCCAACCAGTACTGTGGTCTGTATTGTCTCAATCCTTCCCATTATCCTGATCTCCTCCAGTATCACCCTCAGTGTCTTTGGGACCGTTCCTAGTGGGCCCATTATGACTGGCACTACCCTGGCTTTCACATCTTCTTCAGTTCTCTCGCTAGATCCTGGTATTTTTTTCCAGTTTTTCACTCTCCATCCTCTTTACTCTATGGTCTGCAGGTTCTACTATTTGGCAGGTCTTCCTCTTCTTGTCTACGATTACCAAGTCCGGTCTTCTTGCCTGGATGAGGTGGTCAGTTTGGATGTCAAAGTCCCACAGTAGTTTGTGGTTGTCATTCTCCAAAACTGCCTCTGGCTTGTGCTGATACCACTTTTCCCCATGGTTGAATCCCATTTGTTTACTTAGTTCCCAGTGTATCATCGTTGCTACTCTATCGTGTCTATGCTTATACTCCTTCTGGGCGAGTTGGCTACATTCACTAGTTATGTGGTTTACTGTCTCATCTCTTTCACCGCACATGCGGCATTTGCTGTTTGTCCGTGTTCTGTCGATTTTTGCTTTTATGTAGTTTGTCCTTATGCTTTTGTTTTGGGCTGCCATGATGAGCGATTCTGTTTCTCTCTTAAGGTTTCCCTTTATTATTATTATTATTTGCCATCTCACACCAGTTGCCTGGTGGTAACCGCTGGAGTTTGAATGACAGCAAGTCTCCTCAAGTCTCCAGCCCTTCTCTCCTAGTACTCATTGGTCGCAGTAATTCTGCGATTTACAGTTTCACACCGGTTGCCCAGTGGTCATTGCTGAAGATTGAGTGACACTAAGTCTCCTCAGGTCTTAGCCAACATCTCTTCTCTCCTTCGCCAATCATGCCAGTGCTGTGGTTCACGTTTCCGCTTTCATTTCCCTTCCTTTGTTAGGTCACTGTTAACAATTAGTGTTGCAGTCTTTATATTTCTAGCACTTTCCTCAGTATCCGCGCAGTTCCAACCAGTACTGTGGTCTGTATTGTCTCAATCCTTCCCATTATCCTGATCTCCTCCAGTATCACCCTCAGTGTCTTTGGGACCGTTCCTAGTGGGCCCATTATGACTGGCACTACCCTGGCTTTCACATCTTCTTCAGTTCTCTCGCTAGATCCTGGTATTTTTTTCCAGTTTTTCACTCTCCATCCTCTTTACTCTATGGTCTGCAGGTTCTACTATTTGGCAGGTCTTCCTCTTCTTGTCTACGATTACCAAGTCCGGTCTTCTTGCCTGGATGAGGTGGTCAGTTTGGATGTCAAAGTCCCACAGTAGTTTGTGGTTGTCATTCTCCAAAACTGCCTCTGGCTTGTGCTGATACCACTTTTCCCCATGGTTGAATCCCATTTGTTTACTTAGTTCCCAGTGTATCATCGTTGCTACTCTATCGTGTCTATGCTTATACTCCTTCTGGGCGAGTTGGCTACATTCACTAGTTATGTGGTTTACTGTCTCATCTCTTTCACCGCACATGCGGCATTTGCTGTTTGTCCGTGTTCTGTCGATTTTTGCTTTTATGTAGTTTGTCCTTATGCTTTTGTTTTGGGCTGCCATGATGAGCGATTCTGTTTCTCTCTTAAGGTTTCCCTTTATTATTATTATTATTTGCCATCTCACACCAGTTGCCTGGTGGTAACCGCTGGAGTTTGAATGACAGCAAGTCTCCTCAAGTCTCCAGCCCTTCTCTCCTAGTACTCATTGGTCGCAGTAATTCTGCGATTTACAGTTTCACACCGGTTGCCCAGTGGTCATTGCTGAAGATTGAGTGACACTAAGTCTCCTCAGGTCTTAGCCAACATCTCTTCTCTCCTTCGCCAATCATGCCAGTGCTGTGGTTCACGTTTCCGCTTTCATTTCCCTTCCTTTGTTAGGTCACTGTTAACAATTAGTGTTGCAGTCTTTATATTTCTAGCACTTTCCTCAGTATCCGCGCAGTTCCAACCAGTACTGTGGTCTGTATTGTCTCAATCCTTCCCATTATCCTGATCTCCTCCAGTATCACCCTCAGTGTCTTTGGGACCGTTCCTAGTGGGCCCATTATGACTGGCACTACCCTGGCTTTCACATCTTCTTCAGTTCTCTCGCTAGATCCTGGTATTTTTTTCCAGTTTTTCACTCTCCATCCTCTTTACTCTATGGTCTGCAGGTTCTACTATTTGGCAGGTCTTCCTCTTCTTGTCTACGATTACCAAGTCCGGTCTTCTTGCCTGGATGAGGTGGTCAGTTTGGATGTCAAAGTCCCACAGTAGTTTGTGGTTGTCATTCTCCAAAACTGCCTCTGGCTTGTGCTGATACCACTTTTCCACATGGTTGAATCCCATTTGTTTGCTTAGTTCCCAGTGCATCATCGTTGCTACTCTATCGTGTCTATGCTTATACTCCTTCTGGGCGAGTTGACTACATTCACTAGTTATGTGGTTTACTGTCTCATCTCTTTCACCGCACATGCGGCATTTGCTGTTTGTCTGTGTTCTGTCGATTTTTGTTTTTATGTAGTTTGTCCTTATGCTTTTGTTTTGGGCTGCCATGATGAGCAATTCTGTTTCTCTCTCAAGGTTCCCTTTTCGTAACCACGTCCTTGATTTCTCGTCTGCTACATCTTGTATCTGTCTTTTAAACTCGCCGTACAATTTTTTCCCTTCCCATCTTTCTTTTCTTGTTTGCTGTACTGTTCCATTGTTTTCTACTTTATTGCTTGTTGCACTATCTCTCGCGCTCTTTATGATTTCTTCACTATTTGTTTGCACATATCTTTCTAGGACTACTTTAGCTCTCTGGACACAATCTTCTATGCTGATGAGCC
The DNA here is from genome assembly GCA_963457665.1 of Thysanoteuthis rhombus. Classification (NCBI taxonomy): domain Eukaryota; kingdom Metazoa; phylum Mollusca; class Cephalopoda; order Oegopsida; family Thysanoteuthidae; genus Thysanoteuthis; species Thysanoteuthis major. The sequence goes on from OY735239.1 coordinate 34,025,051, forward strand.
CCCTGCCACCTTCTTTTCTCTTAACGTATAGTCTATCTGTATCATCTCTAGGGTGTAATGCTTTATGCATCGTCATAAGTTTCCTTGTTCGCCTATCCATTGATTGGAGCTCTTCCTTTGTCCATCCTAGGAATGGTCCTGTATACCCAACTACTGACACAGCCCAGGTGTTCATTCCTTTTATTAGATTTCTGCTGTTTAATTTGGTTTCTAATATTTTCCTTATCCTTCTGAGGTATTCTCTCTTTATTTTCTCCTTCACCTCTTCCCGTTTTTCATGTCACATTCAAGGACACCTAGGTACTTGTATCGGTCTTGTGCGGTCAATGGCCTAATCTTGCTGTTATCTGGGAGTTCAATTCCTTCAGTCATTGAAAGCCTTCCTTTGTGCATCACCATGATTGCGCATTTTTCTATTCCAAACTCCATTCCTATGTCCTCACTATATTCCCTTACTTCGTTGAACAGAGTCTCAAGCTCTCCCCTGTTTTTTGCAAACAATTTTATATCATCCATGTACATTTGGTGGTTGACCTTTCCTTTTGTTTTGGAAAAATGGTATCCATTGCTGTTCTTCAGGATTCTATTGAGCAGTATCATAGTTAGAACAAATAATAGTAGGGACAGCAAGTCTGCCTGGAAGATTGCCCTTTTTATACTTACCTATGCTGAATTTTCTCCTGTGGCTGTCAAGTCTACTTCACAGTTTTTCATAGTTTTCGAAGAATCTAACCAACGGTTCGATCATCATCATCATCATCATCATTATTATTATTATTATTATTATTATTATTATTATTATTATTATTATTGATAGGAATCTCACACCAGTTGCCTGGTGGTAACCGCTGGAGTTTGAGTGACAGCAAGTCTCCTCAAGTCTCCAGCCCTCCTCTCCTAGTACTCATAGGTCGCAGTAATTCTGCAATTTACAGTTTCACACCGGTTGCCTAGTGGTTATCGCTGATGGCTGAGTGACAATAAGTCTCCTCAGGTCTTCAGCTAACGTCTCCTCTCTCTCTTTCACCTATAATGTCAGGGCTAAAATTCGTTGCACTATTTATATCTCTAGCACCTTCCTCAGTATCCGTGCAGTTCCCAGTAGTGCTGTGTTATTATTATTATTATTATTATTATTATTATTATTATTATTATTATTATTATTATTATTATTGTTGTTGTTGTTGTTGTTGTTGTTGTTATTGTTGTTGTTGTGTCTTTGTTGTTTTAGTCAAAACTAACTTCAAAATACTATAACTAAAATATCTCACCAGAAAAATTCGAACAACTGCATAGGTTTTGGTTCAATGAATTTGAAGTGGAGATTTTAATTCAGGAGACCAAGAGAGAGAGAGAGAGAGATTTTGCCATGGATTTCTATTAAAAAGGGGGATCTGGACTCTGAGAAGAGTTCTTCAATACGAACAGATAGAAATAATTAATTTGATAATACTTCAGTCTATGACAAGTGCCTCCAAGGAAGGAATATGACCAGTTGAGAAAGGTGGAAACCTATTCACTACTGATTTGAAGGTGGAAAATGATCCAAAAAACCTCAGTCAGGAAACACGCAGTAATTTTACTCCAGGTCTTCTGAAATTTCTTCGTGTAATTCACCCTTTCAACAAGTCCATTCATTCAGATTTACCCCTTCAATAAAACCGTTTAGGAAATAACACAGTTAAGCAAACAAACAATCAATGTAAAACTTCATTATTATTTTTTTGGAACCCAGTTTAGGAGCGATTCTCTGGCTTATTGATGGGAACCATTTTAAACAATTCCAGAGCAATTGTCAAGAAAAAAGCTCGGTTAATGGGCTCTGCTTGAATTCAAGGAAGAACAAAAGATCAAGTGTTTGCTGACCAGCATCAATCAGGTTCTACGGTCTGGGATTGATCATTACTTGTGATGAAAACGAACGTAGACAGGTCTGGTTGGTCACTCAATAGAAACCGTTACATGATCAACATCTTTTGGCAGCATGTCGTGTTGGGGGTGATCTATGAAACAACTGGAAAAGGAGGTGATCAATTGATAGATCACGCATTTAAAAAGAACGAAAGGTGAAAACTGGCAGACACAGACTAAAAACCAATTTAACGTAAACTTACATGGTAAATTGTGACCACCTCAAGCTAAGAACCTGTTTGGGGTGTTGAAAAATGAAGAAAACGTTTTTCTCCAGACCTAATAAAGAGCAAATGTTCAAATTCTCAACCCTCTAACTCCATTGATGTAGCCTGTACACGTGACACATACATACATTGCCAGTCAACCAGCCAGATCCACTTAAAAACTGGAGAAACTATGTTGGTATTGGTAATTTTGGTTGATGGTTTTCTGATTTTGTTTGATTATAATCAGAGAAGATGTATGTGTGTTGCATGTGTTGTGCACGCGTGTGTTGTGTATGTGCGTGTGTGTGCATTGAGTGTGTACTGCGTGCACGTGTGTTGTGTATGTGTGTGTGTGTATGCATTGTGTGTGTACTGCGTGCGCGTGTGTTGTGTATGTGTGTGTGTATGTTGTGTATGTGCATGTGTGTGCATTGTGTATGTACTGCACGTGCGTGTGCTGTGTATGTGTGTGTGTATGTTCTGTATGTGTGTGTGTGTATGTGTATTGGATGTGTGTTACGCGTGCGCGTGTCTGCTCCTATGAAAATTAGGCAAAGGTTTTGTTGAAAAAGCTGAAGACGTATTCTCTCTCTCTCTCTTTTTTTTTCTAATTAGCCTCTTGTGAATCTCTAACTGAAATTATTTGAACCGTTCAATTGACAAAACGATTTGGGGTCATGGTGAAAGCCATTATCTCTTGCACTTTTAAATGTATTGAATTGTCATGTCAGACAAATGCTGACATATATAATTCTCGGATACATAGACAAACATACATCATCATCATCATTATCATCATCATCATCTTGCTCCATTGGTAAGGCCTGTACGAGTGACACACACATAAACACATAGATAGCCAGCCAGCAAGACTAACCTTAAAACTGAAGAAACCTACGTGGATATTGATTATGCTGCTGTCGACAGTTTTGGCTGGCAGTTCCACGTTCGCACATTCATACAAACATCATCCTTATCATCATCAGTCAAGAGCTGGACAAAGGACCTTCCCATCACCTTCCATGATGACCACGATTGTGCTAACCTTTACCATGTCTAACTGGCAACCCTTTCTATCTCATCCCTCCGTCTTGTGTCTATTTCTTTTTGAATACTGCATTTACTGTCCCATGAGAACCAATCGATTAGTCTTTCGCTCTATCTGTTGTCATTAAGATGGAGATGGGCTCGACACTTAGCAAGGTGAGATGACAATCGGTGCCCATGGGAGAGTAAACGCAGTAAGTAGAGACCAGAGGTTGGATGGACAGATGAGATCGAGGTTAGTGCAATCGCAGTCGTCTTGGAAGGAGATGGTACAGACCTTTGTCTACCGGATTGACTTATAATGACTGATGTTGAGAGTTGAGTTTTGTGCCCGAGATGTGTAAATATTGGCAATGTAGACACAAATCAACACCTAATGGTGACTATGAGTTCAACTTTAGACCTGTGTGCCGGACTGAGCAAGGCTTATGTAATAACACCAGCACATATAAGAATGCATTCACTAACACATACTCTAATATGAATATCCATGGGCACATACATGCACATCCTGATCGAATATGTAGAATAGGGTTTATTTTATTTAAAAAAATCTGTTTTGAGTGATTAATTGCATCTTGTATCTTTGAAGAAAAAACAAAATCCCGATCAATTTAAATTCGTCTTCTCTCTATTCTGTTCTCTTTTTTTTTATTATTCTTCCTTTTCTTTCTTTTCTTTCTTTCCTTTCTTTTCTTTCTTTCTTTATTTCTTTCTTTCCTTCCTTGGATTCTCCCTTTATTCCTGTGATCTTACATTCCTTTCATTCCTTTCTTTCTTTCTTTTCCTTCTTTATTCCCTCCCTTCATTTCTACCTTCCTTCCATTCTTCATTCCTCCACCTTCCCTCCTCCGATCTTCCCTTCCCTCCTGCCTTCTTCCATTCTTTCCATTCTCCTTTTTTCTCTCTTTTTCTCATTCCCTTCCCCCTTATGTTGTTCGTTTCTTAATTCCTTCCTTCCTTCTTTCTTTCTTTCTTCTTTTCCTTCCTCCCTTCTTCCCTTCCCCCTTTCCCTCCTCGTGTCGTTCGTACGTTCCTTCTTCCTAATTCCCTTCCTTCTTTCTTTCTTTTATTATTTTTCCTCTCTTCCTTCTTTCTTTGCTCTCTCCATCCCTTTTCTTCCATCCCTTCCTTTTTCCTTCCTTCCTATCTCCTTCCCTTCTACTTCCTACTTTTTCTCCCCTTTTCTTTCATTCCTTCCATCTCTCTTTCTTTTTCTATCCTTCCCTGATTCCATCCAATTCCTCCTGATTTACTGATCTACTGGCAACCCTTTCTATCTCACCCCTCTGTCTTGTGTCTATTTTTTTCTTCAATACTGCATTCACTGTTCCATGGGAACCAATCGATTAGTCCCTTGCACTATCTTTCGTCATTAAGATGGAGATGGGCTCGACACTTAACAAGAAGAGATGACAATCGGTGCCGATGGGACAGTAAAAGCAGTAGGGAGAGACCTCAGACAGAACCCTTCCGTCTTGTGTCTATTTTTTTTTCAATACCGAATTTACTGTTTCATGGGAATCAGTCGATGATTCTCTTGCTCTATATATAGTCATTAAAATGGAGATGAGCTAGACACTTAACAAGAAGAGATGACAATCGGTGCCCATGGGACAGTAAACGTAGTAGGGAGAGATCACAGACAGAACGGTGGGATGAGATAGAAAGATGTGCCAGAGGTTAGAGCTATCGCAGTCGTCTTCTTCCTGCCTTCCTTCCTTTCTCCTTCCTCCTTGTTTCCTACCTTTCCTCCCCTTTCCATGCATTCCTTCCATCGTTCCTTCTTTTTTCTTTCCTTCTTAAGTTTCATTTCAATTTTTCCTGATTTCCTTCCGTTCTTTTTGACCGTTTTTTCTTTTCGATTCTTTCGATTTCAATCAACCGGCGTGAATATAAAATGAAGAATAATTCTCTGATGTTTCACCAGATGGCGCTAACTTCGAATTTCCGAGGGGGAAAATTGGCTGTTTAAGTAAATTGTTTATTGTTGAAAAAAAAGAAGGGAAGAAAGAAAAATCAAAAGATATGTGGGAAACTGAGAGAAAAAGAGACAGACAGAGAATAAAGGAAGAGAGAAAGAGTGGGAAATAAAGAGAGGGAAATAGTGAGACAGTTAAAAAGGAAAGAGTAAGAGAGGGAGAGAGAGAGAGAGAGAGAGAGAGAGAAAAGAAAGAGAGAAAGAGTGGAAAATAAAGAGAGGGAGAGAGTGAGAGAGTTGAAAAGGAGAGAGCAAGAGAGAAAGAGAGAAAAAAAGGAGAAAAAGTAAAGAGAGAGAGAGAGAGGGAATAAAAGAAGAACAAGAGAGAAAAAATGAAAGAGAGAGAAGGTGAAAGGGAAAAGGAGAGAAACTTAAAAGGAGATAAGGTGGATGATAAAAAAGAGTAAGATAGAGACAGAGGAAGAGAGAGAGAGAGAGAGAGAGAGAGAGAGAGAGAGAGAGAGTGTGTGTGAAAGGGAGATATAACAAAAGAGAGAGAAAGGTGATGTAAAGAAAGAAAGTGAAAGAGAGTGAAGGGGAATTACAATGAGAGTGAGAGAGAGAATGGAAGTGAAAATGAAAGACAGAGAGAAAGAGAGAAAAAGCGAACTCGAGGGGAGTTGAAAGAGAGAAAGAGACAGATAAAATCACTGTAGACAGGGAAATGAAAAGAGAGAAATAGCGATAGAGTCAAAAAAAGGGATTAAAAGAAAGAAAAAACAAAGGAGGTACAAAGAAAGAAATGATAAGAGAGACAGAGACAGAGAAAGAGAAAATGAAAGGGAGAGAAAGTGAAAGAGAAAAGGAGAGAAACTGAAAGTAAGATAAGGTGAATGATGACAGAGAGAGAGAGAGAGAGAGAGAGAGAGAGAGAGAGAGAGAGAGAGAGAGAGAGAGAGAGATAAGAGAAAACTGACAAGAAAAAAGTTAGAAAAACTTGATAGCCGAAAGAAGAAAGATAAATAATCGGGAAAACGGAAAAGATAGATAGATACCCATACCTCACATCAATGAACCATCGTAGCCCGGCCGTGTACAAGAACTGATTATTTATGAAATTATCTAAAATTATCTAAAAAAAAAATAGATCTTTTATCTAAAGTTTTTCTAAAAAAATACCTGCGCATAATTTGGGCATTTTTGATCCCAGAATGAGCATAGAGACCTTCAGGAGCAATTTTTGGAAAGAAAAATCGTTTTAGATCGTGTGTAGTGGTGTATGCATCGATAGTTTCAAGGTTGTAGCCCCCCAAAATGTGACAGAGCGTCCCCTCTGTCAAACACGCACACGCACACATACACACACACACACACACACACACACACACACTCATATAGACACAGATGAGATCTTGACTGGTTGGTCGACCTTTTGCAGGGTTACAGTGATTCGATAGATTGTATATATATATATATATATATATATATATATATATATATATATATATATATATATATATATAATTGATTGTATATAATTGAGATATATGTATATATAATTGATTTGTATATAATTGATATTCATCTCTCTCTCTCTCTCTCTCTATATATATATATATATATATAGATAGATAGATAGAGGGATAGGTAGATAGATAGATAGATAGATAGATAGATAGATAGATAGATAGCTTGGACTAAGAAGAAAAGGAGACGGAAGAATAAGAAGGGGCATGAAAATAAAATAAAATGATAGATTGATAGATAGATAGAGAGAGAGATAGAGAGAGAAAGAGGGAGAGAGAGAAAAGAGGCGTAATGTAAGAAAAATAAAGAAAAGAAAGGAAAAAAAGAGGAGGAATGAGGAAAAGAGAAGCAAAGACAAAGACCAAAAAAACAGAGGATACATTTCTAATTTTACCCCGTTTGAATATCCCGATCGTATCGGGTATGATAGCAACTATAAGTCCATTAAGATAGATGAGAGATGACGGAAAAGGTATTCTCTGAGACTTGACCAAGGTCCTATTGCTTGAAAAATCTCCGTTACATCAGGGGATTAAATTTCTAACCAAGTAAACAATGCTACTTTTAGAGACCCCGAGTAGGAGGGCTAACTCTAGATTATTAATTGCGTAGCAATATCTGTGGAAATTCAACGGTTAACCAGAAAAAAACTATACAATTGTTTGAAGTTTATTGAGAACCACGAAACACATGATTTCTTTTGAAATTGTATTTTTCCTCAAGCGTGTGATTCTGGAGAAATTTTTGTGTGAGTTATCAAAATTGCATAAGTAAATAGAATTTGCAGCTCGATAAGTGAGGAATTCAATATGTCCTGAAAATGCAAAATAAGAAAAATTGAAAAGAAATCCACCCTTTCCACTCTCCTATCCCCACCCAACACTTTCTCTTTCTCCACCCTCTTCCCCATCATCTTTTTCTCCACGGGCAATCTGAAACGTCCGCCTACGCGCCCGTGTAGTCAACTTTCTCTCTCTCTCTCTCTCTCTCTTTCTCTCTCTCTCTCTCTAACTATCTATCTATCTATCTATCTCTATCTCTATCTCCCTACACTCGCATTAAAAAACGCAAGATACGTAACTGATTGATGGATCACATATTTCCCAATTTTTTTATTGATCACCCCCAACATGACATGCTGTATGGTAGCACGTCCATCATCTCTCTAGTGCAGCGAGCTCAATCCTCATTGGGTATTCCATATATGCAGCTATGCAAAAGACTAATCCAAACTTGGCAACTTGGGTCTAGGTATTATTCTGTTTTAGATTTTTAAAGATTATCTTTTAATGATTTTTTTAAGATTATTTTTTTCAAGGTTTTCAGGGTCCCTCGTATATATACAGCTCTCCAGAACTCTGACGCTCCTGCAGATGCAGGTTCCGTGGGCCCAAACGTCGCCCCTGTCAATAAGAAACATCGGAAAAGACGCAAAGCTGTTCTTAATGATGAAGAATTATCGATAAGAGTGGATAACGGTTTGAGAACTTTATAGAGACTTAAGGGCTCCAACAGCTACTATACCATTTCATCTCAAGGCTGTAAGGAAAGGTTAAAGTTATGGCTTCCACTAATAAATCTTAGCTAAATAATATAACCTCCGATTGGGAAGGTTAATTTCTTATTTTTTCTTATTGCCTTTGTTATCACGTATTTTTTAAATATGTTTAGATTTAAATTGAGGGTCTGACATTTCATTTAATAATTTAATTAAACTTCTCCCGCTAGAAAACTCTGAAAAAAAAAGAAAAATAAGGACTGGTCTGGATAGTCATCCAATAGAAACTGTCATACAACAAATATCTTTTAGCAGCACACCATATTGGGGTGATTAATTGAAAATTTAGAAAAAGGGCTGGTCAATGAATAAGTTATTTCTTTTGCCTTTTGTTGGAAAGTGATTGGTAGAAAAGTCAGAATTTCAAAAAACAAGAGCAAATATTGTTGGACACAATTTAGTATAAAATTGCATTGCAAATTGAACCCCTACTAAAAATCTATTTAGAGGGGATTAAAAAAAGAAAACGTTTCCCTTGACATAATGAGTGAATGATTGAATTTTCAACACTTTTGCTTCCTTCACTCCTTTTCCTTCTTTTCTTCTTTCCCTTTCTCCCTTCCCTTCTTCCTTCCCATCCTTCCCTTCCTTCTTTCTCCCCTTTCTTCCTTCCCTTCCTTCTTCCTTCTCTTTCTTCCTTCCTTCACTTCTTTCTTTTCCTTCCTTCCTTCCTTCCCTTCCTTCTTTCTCCCCTTTCTCCCTTCCCTTCCTTCCCTTCCTTCTTTCTTCCCTTCCTTCCCTTCACTTTTCTCCTCTCTTTCTTCTTTTCCTTCCTTCTTTCTAGCCTTTCTTTCTTCCATTCTTTTCCCTCCCACTCCCCACCTCCCTTCATTTTTTCCCCTCTACGCGTGATATATACATAGCCAGACCAGCCAAACTAACCTAAAAACTGAAGAAACCTATGTTGGCAGTTTTGGTGACAACATCGGTTGACGGTTTCTTGGTGTGTGCTATAAATATTTTTATTCCTGCTGGATAATAATTATCTGTTCACAAGCGGATATTGGGTTCTGATTGAATCGTGAGTTTCTTTGGAGGTTTCCATCGACTATTTGCCTTACACAAGAATAATGGCGCAGTTAATGTCTAAGAGACTTTCTCGACAATACTTTTCGTCGTAAAATCAAATTTAGGGGTCGTTAATCTTGATGTTCACAAGTGTCATCTTTTTTTTCCTTTTTCAAAATCTCAATTTTATATTTATTGATCGGGGAAGGTGCTGATTGCCTAATGGTTAACAATAAGTAATCGGCGGACCGAGTTCAAACTGAGACAGTGAGTGATCATTCTGTACTAATGCACTTGGGAAAATGCTGAATCTATCTCTTTTCTTCCCAGCAATGAATAAATAGCCGAGCAGACTGAGTTTATCAGGAAGTGGGGCCTCCTTGAGACAAACATAGCTAATGTCAAACGAATCGCTCCGCTTTCCACTGAACTTAACCTGCTTGGCCTAGAGAAGGATTCTGTTGACTGGGCATGCCAAGATTTTCATTCACTTTTGTCAAGGTATACGCCCTGGAGAGTTCAGTTTAATCTCATTCCATTGTCTGCGGAGACAGGAATAACATTTCTGATTCAGGAGAACGTTTGCAGGCAAGTCTTTCAAGCTATTGCCAGCGATTTCGATTCTCACCAGGCAACCCAATACCGGTCATTGCCGGACCACAGGAAATACCGGAGAATAGAAATTTTCATTCACTTTTGTCAAGACATGCGCCCTATAGAGTTCAGTTCAATCTCATTCCATTGTTTGCTGAGACAGGAAGTAGCTTTCTGATCCAAGAGAAAGTTAGCAGGCAAGTCTTTCAAACTATTGCTAGTGATTTCGATCCTCCTAAGGTAATCCAATACTGGTCATTGCCAGACCACAGGAAATACCAGAAAATAGAAATTTGACCCTAAAGAATATCCATCTGTAAACATATCGATTTTTAATGATTAAAAAAATCTGTATTTAAAAACACAATTTATATAATATGAATTTAAACATATGATGAGGTTATATGCACGTATCTCATTGGTTAATTTACCTTAAAATTATGACATAACAATTAAGTAAGAGATTGCATCATTGAAACTCTCAAGACTTGAAACGTCCGATCTAACATTAAAACGGCTTAAGTTCAGTTGAAACTTGATAAAAACTTAAAATTAGGTAACTTGAATTTCCAGAAAAGAAATTAGCCAATAGTTTTAGGCTTCCTTAGTGTCAATCCATTCATAAATAAGCCTGTCATTTTGTACGGGTATATTCTAGTTTCATTATGATAAATAAGAATTATTCATGCTTGCTTAAGCGTTTAAATTGGTTTAATTGAAAATTATAATTAATGTTCTCTCTAATTTTTGTCGTTAATGGACGCAAAAATCAAATCTTGTGTAATTTTTCCAGTGACAAAGGTAGGTGTAGACTTTTGAATTCGACGTAAGGAATCAATGAATTTTCGATAAAAAAACCAGTGAGCTATCTATAGGATTTGATATCTTTTGTGCACACATTAATTTCTTTTGTATGCTGGTTGTGAAACGTGTGCACACTAACATGCGCACAGCTTAGTGGGAACCATGATTTTGAGATTCAGAAAAATTTTAAAATACATTGCTAATTTATTGTTAAAATCAACATCAAAATTTGTCAAATTTAGAGTTCTCTGATTTGGTTTCAAACCCTGGTTAGGTTTTTACTCATTCTGTTTGACGAGTCAGCTTATGAACCACAAATTACGTTTCAAACAACGTTTGGTAACCAAATTGAGGAACTCAGATGCGACCATTATACTTTACAAGAATAATTTAATCAGTTAAAAAAGTAATGGAAGAATTTGCAAATTACCCAGTTGCATTAACTATACTACATCAGCAAGAAAAAACAACACAAATTTCATCGACTTTTTCACAGGGTTAATTCCCGTTATCGTTTCTCTTAAAATAATGACACTAGCAATGTGCCCCTCATTAAAACCAAAATGGCAGTCATTACCAAAGCAATCGTGTCTGATAAAGCTGTTTTTTACCCGTCCCCAAGCTTCCCCATGATATCAACTCCAGAGATTTTTTTTGCATCAATTACGACCAACAACAATGTTTGGGACCAAAATTCAACACCAACTGAAATTAGACAGTGAATCGCAGTTTCAGTGTGACCATTGAGGCACCCCTACCGTCTCGGTGGTCAAAAATACGCCCCTCTATCACCTGAGTACGGCCTTAGGGTACAACGACCTAAACTTGGTATTAAAAAAATGAAGCAAGATTAGGCAAAAGGTCCGAACAAAATATTACGTGGTGATATTGTCCAATCAGAAAAAAATCAGATATTATAATGATAATACTTTCAAAACGTGTTGGATCGTGGGAATTTCAGGACAACTGAACACCAGATAGCATTTGGTTACCTGCTGTAGTGTGATGGTCTGCAAGGTAATCTCACAGGCTATTTCAAGTACGTTCGATACTGAATTATCATATCTAATTGATTAGGCCTGAGGTAACGGGTTTGGCTTGAAGTTCTAGCCAGCAAATGTTAACAGAAGATTTGAAAATAAAACACATTTGCACAAAAAGACCCAAACAATTGTTTGAATGGTTGCCACGATTTGAGGGGAATAAATTTGATATGATCCCCCAGTTCCCTATAACCTGATGAAACATTAAAAATATTTCTGGTTATACATATAAGAGAGTAAACAGGTCAATTAGAGAAGCAAGGGACATATATATATATATATATATATATATATATATATATATATATATATATATATATATATACACAATGCTCTTCCATAGGTATAGGGCACGCTGGCGGATAAGGAATTTCTGCATAAATAAATATATCGCTTAAATTCAGCCTTACTGACCGTGCAGAGGTAGGATATCGGCCTCCAGGTCCGAAGTGAAGGTTTCAATCCTGCCTCGCAGTACTGGATTGGATAATGGAAAGTCTATAGCCACACTGAAGAGATGTAATACATCGAAACAGCTGTCTGTGGAGACACAATGAGATATATATATATATATATATATATATATATATATATATATATATATATATATATATATATTCTTTCTCGATAATTCGTTGAAACCAGTCAAAGAAATTAATATCTCCTACAAGTATGATCCCTATTCAGGACATTTTTGGGTGTGTGTCTATTTTTTTGGGATGTTGGATCCTCCTCTAATTATATATATATATATATATATATATATATATATATATATATATATATATATATATATATATATAATTTTTTTTTCTTTGTTTAGTGGTTCATCATCATTATCTTTGGCATATAGAAACAGATCAAACTTAAAATAATTAAACTAAGGTCAGCAAGCTCAACCTTCAAAAATAAGAAGATCCCATTAATCCTAAAAAGAAGGGCATGAAACCAATGCATCCTCCCAATAGTCACTTATGGAGCTGAAACATGGAACCTAACCAAGAGACAGATCCGCAATTTGAGAACTATGCAACGTGCACACGAGAAAATTATGCTGGGCCTCACATGGAGAGACCCCCAGACAGCACAGTACATCCGGGAAAAGACAAGAGTCAGGAACATCATAGAATCCATTAAAAATTCCAAATAGCAGTGGGCTGGCAATGTTGCAAGAATTGCAGACGACCAATGGAAATCGTGACTCACGATATGGATCCCCCGAGATTATTACACGACATGGATCCCAGCAGAGTATTAGATGGAGAGACGAGCTAGACAAATTCAAAAAGTACTGGCTCTGCAATGCCCACGATAGAGAAGTGTGGCGAATCTTGGGGAATGTCTATGTTCAACGAACGATGGACGTTAAAAGACTGATGATGATGATGATGATGATGATGATGATGATGATGATGATGATGATGATGAAAAGTGAACCTTAACGCTGGGAAACAGCTGTAAGTTAGAATTAAATACTCTCAGCGAGGAAACATACCACAAACATCTGATGTTTCAACATACTGAAAAGGAAAATGCCTACAACGCATTCTCCTAATCTATAATTCATAACTACCGACAAGCACAGAATCCCCACAAAATAAAACAGAGAAACATAACAAGTAATGACCAATTGCTAAACAAAGAAGAAAAAAGAAAAAGAAAAGATACATAATTAGAAGAAGAGCAATATCCTACAACCCAGAAAAAAGACCCCCAAATGGCCTGAATGGGGATGTAAAATAAACGGAATCATTCGTCAAACAGGGCAGAAATATAAACATGTGTGTATAGCGTATCCTTTATGCATATATATATATATATATATATATATATATATATATATATATATATATATATATATATATATATATAATTATAAATATATATAAATGAATAGAGCAAACAGTTGTCAGAGATATTCTAAAAGCCATTAACTAACCCAGGACGCAATAATCAGGTAATATTGCTCGAATATCAGACAATCCAAGAACATTTCGATACACAACGTGAATCCCTCGAGATCATAAATTTAATAATGGCCGACAGGAAATAAGATGGCGTAATGATTTGGATAATTACAGAATGTTTTGGCGTCTTGATTCTCACAAGAAGGTGGTAGACTTTAGGAGAATGGCTATACCCAATAATGGTTAATTAGACGTAGTTGATGCATACGGCACCTGGTGTTCCCAGACGCTCATTCATCTGGGTAATGACCGGGTTCGACGTGTGATCTCACTAGAGCTGTTGTATCAAACGATATTCAGCCGTCAGCCTATGCAAACCTCTTGCCAAACTAGGACCAGACTGTACACCTGGTTCTTTCTCAAGGACACATTGCTCTGTAAAGGACAAATTACAGAGTACTGTAAAAAAATGTGGTTTTGGGGGTCTTTGTGGTAATTTTTGCAAGAATCTATTTTTAGATGATTTTAGATAAAAGATCTATGCTTTTAAAATGATTTTCTTTTGATACTTTTGGATAATTGTTTAGATAATCAGTTCCGGTACATAGATTAGAGAAAAATTGTATGTGGTCATCTTCTCCCAAATAATGCATTGTAGCCAGAGATATTGAATTAAGGCACCCTTAAATTGCTCTAACTTGAAAAAAAACCCCCCAAAAAACTGGATGATTTGCTATTTCATAATAATAATGTTCAGATTGCACTCGCGCTGACCTGGACAATATGGATCTATCTATCTATCTATCTATCTATATATATATATATATATATATATATATATATATATATATATATATATATATATATATATCTGTTTGAATGAATATTTGAGAAACTTAGTGTGTATATTCATCTCCCCCTCCAAAACGGTTCATTGAATTCGGAATATTAAATTTAAGTACCCCTAAAATGTACTCAAGAATGCATTGAACCCCGGACTGCTGTAAGCGTAGTGGAAAGCCATTTTATTTCTGACGTAAAAAAAACATAGCTTTTCTCGGGGAACCAAATAATGTTTTGCATTGCCGAGTGTACCTCCATTAACAACTATTCTGGGCCATTTAGAGCTACTTCTCTGCCCGAGCAACCCCGCGCATCCTTTTAGTCGTTTACAAAGAGACAAAGAGTGCACTGAGTATATTTCGGCAGTCAACCGTTCAAATCAAGCTCGACCAAAAGTTAATGGACGGTCGGCTATTTTGTACAAATGTAATTTTTGGTCTCTTAACTGAAATCGCCAGCCAACGAATAAACAATATAATTAGTTTATTTATTATCATTTGATGAACGGACAAGAGAGTAGTTTTAGTGATAATTGGTTCACTGGGGATAATTTCATTATATCATAGCCCCATTAACCTTATATTTCGTATTGAAAGTGGACACAACTTTGGTTTTTTTTCCTGAGTACAGTAGCTGGAAACAATGGGTATAATTAAAGATGTTAAACTGGACGTGAAAATCTGTCGTCCCAAGACAAAGCTAATGTCATTAGCCTCGGGCAACTCTATTGCTCTATTCTTGCAAGTTGACAGTGGACTTGTGAAGTTAGTTCAGGATTTTACGTTTCTTAGCTAAGTTATCTCGTTATAAGGCACTGTTAATCATGAAATATCCCACCGGATCAACAGAGCTGAAGCAACCATGGAAAAAAAGACCCTCGTTTCACCTTATGACACTGAAGGAGCGTATGCTTAAAAACAGAGCCATAGCGTATATTGAAGAGGTACCTGTGCTGGGCCTCACATGGAGAGACCACAAGATAGCACAGTATATCCGAAAAAAGACAAAAGTTAGGGACATCATAGAGTCCTTTAAAAATCACATATGGCAGTGGGCTGGCCATTTTGCAAGAACTGTAGACAACCAATGGGCATCATGACACATGACATGGATCCCCCGAGATCACACACACAAACAAGGCTGGTAGAATATTAGATGGAGGGACGAGCTAGATAAGTTCAGAAAGTACTGGCTCCGTGACGCCCATGATAGAGAAGTGTAACGAATCCTTGTGAAGGTCTATATCCAACGAAGGACGTTAAAAGACTGATGATGATGATGATGATGATGACCTATCTCCACGTATAGATGACACCACCATAGCATCTTATTTCATCCACTATAACGAGAAGCCCCAAATTAGAAAAAAACCACAAATAGTAAATATTCAACATCCAAACCATGTATATACACTACAATGTATATTCAATAAATATCTATTTTCACTTTTAGATGGAACAATCATAGCTTCTTAACCAATGCATCCTCCCAATAGTCACTTATGGAGCTAAAACATGGAACTTAACCAAGAGACAGACTCGTAAGCTGAGGACCATGCAACGTGCACATGAAAGGATAATGCTGGGCCTCACATGGAGAGACCACAAAACAGCACAGTACATCCGGGAAAAGACAAGAGTTAGAGACATCATAGAATCCATTAAAAAGCTCAAATGGCGGTAGGCTGGCCATGTTGCAAAAATGGCTGACAATCGATGGACATCACGACTCACAACATGGATTCCCCGAGACCACATGCGCAACCGAGGCCGGCAAAATGTTAGATTGAGAGACGAGCTAGACAAGTTCAGGAAGTACTGGCTCCGTGACGACCATGATAGAGAAGTGTGGCAAATCCTGGGGAAGGTCTATGTCCAACGACGGACGCTAAAAGACTGATGATGATGATGATGATGATGATGATGATGATGATGACCTATCTCCACGTATAGATGACACCACCATAGCATCTTATTTCATTCACTACAACGAGAAGCCCCAAATTAGAAAAAAACCCCCACAAATAGTAAATATTCAACATCCAAACCACATATATATACACTACAATGTATATTCAATAAATATCTATTTTTACTTTTAGATGGAACAATCATAGCTTCTTATTTATTTCAATTTGATAACTAGCTCCTGGTTGGACATGATTTAGGAAAAGAAGTAAATATTCTACCATCAGATGCACGACAATATATATTGAGGAAGTATATGTCTCTGCTTATGAATAAAATTACCACAGCCTCTTATTCTCTTCGCTGTAGAAACAAGTTCCTATTATAGAATATAAGCTATTCACAATTGTTTATTTTACTTCTGCACTTTGTTATTTTTCTTGGACAAACTCAATGTTGATAACTTTTTTGGGAACATTTTTTCTCTCTCTGACCTGTTTTCTTAGCTTTTTTTCTGAATCTCCATATTTTCTTATTTGACAAAAAGTGTGGCTGATTTTTAACCCGGTACGAACATTTTTAGAAGCTCAAAGTAAAGATAACATCCTCTGCATGAGTACTTAAAAAAATACGTCGCTCAATACGGTAGAGCAGTTGTAATTATCTTTTTGTTTTAGAACGGTCCTGTTTTCTTTCCCATATCTTAATCTTTAATTTCCCACATCACTAATTGTTATAATACATCATATTCCCTTTTACAACCAAACTGTGTTTCCTATTGAATCTTATAATATTATACAGGGCAACCGTTGATGTCTTTGTTGAAAATCGATAGTTGTTTTGTGTACATTACAGACACTACGCTTGTTTTATTTATTAGCATTGGTGACAAAACAAAAGCATTGTAATTGTTTTCTCATTCATTAGTGGCTGGAATGTATTGACCAGTATGAGGCTAATAAACACTGACGGGTAGGAAGATAAAAGAACCATATATTTGAGCATACCGGCCCACAGAGAGAGAGAGAGAGAGAGAGAGAGAGAGAGAGAGAGAGAGAGGGGGGGGGTTTAAAGTAAACTGTTTATCGGTGAGAGAAAAAGAAAGGGGAAAAATTAAAATTAAAGGGAAACGGGTGTGGGAACAGAGAGAGAGAGAGAGAGAGAGATGTTTAAGTAAACCGTTTATCGGTGAGAGAAAAAGAAAGGGGAAAAATTAAAATTAAAGGGAATGGGTGTGGGAACAGAGAGAGAGAGAGAGAGAGAGAGGGGGGAAGGAAAAGGGTGGCCGAGACTTTAAGCCGAGAGAGCAAGAATAACATACAAAAAAACTACGCCAAAACACAAACATGTCTGCTATTACCTATTTATTTATATCATTTGTGTTATTCTTCAAATTTGATATATCCGATAATACCATGAGCAACATGGCCGTCTGTCTCATTGTCTAGGGTAGACTACGCTATCAAAGGTGCAAAAGTTCCTTTCTGTTCAAACCCCAAATCGATTTGATGAAACCTTTGGTATTTACTCCTTGATTACTGAATTTATTTATGAAAACAATACCTTGTAAGAATGAAAAAAGAAAAAAATATTAGAAATATTTCTAGGCAAAAGCCCTAACCAATTTTTATTTTTTGACTTTTCCAGGAATTTTGAACCATATATATATATATATGTATCATGAAAAAAAATTATATCAGTTTTTTTCCAGTCGAGATTATGATCCCAAACCGCTTAATACAATCTGATGCCAACAAAGCTCAAGGCCAAATAGTGAATGCCTGCACTGTTTAGTTGTTTCGAGTTAAATTACAAAACTAAAACACGAATTTTAGTTAACAATACATACGTTAAGATTTCAAATTACCGTATAAACATACTGACAGTGGACCCAGTCTAAGGTATACCGTTAGCAAAGCATCGGGTATTCACTAGTAATTCACTCAAGTCATTCAAAACAAAAGTAACGAAGATCTAAGGACGAAAATACTAATCAACTTAAAAGAAAAAAACAAACAAACAAACAAACAGAAAGCAGCAATGAAGTGGAGACAAACATCACTTCTCTAAACTTCGCTTCAATTTGTGTCGAATCGCAAATGAAATTAAAACAAATTACTCTTCAGACTTTCGTTCCGGGAAGGAAGATAATACTTCGCAGACAACCTTGTTTTGTTTCCCAAACAAGCAGACGACATCTTGCCCTCTTTCCACCGCCATCTTACTTTCATTCGCTTGCTCGCGTTCCATTCAAAAATAAACTTGAGTGTAGACATTTTCACGTTTATCTATTCGTTCTAACTTAATTTTTTGGTAAAAGAGGTGTGAAAATTTAGGTTGAAATCTCAATTGAAGGATCTGTGAAGTCGGGTTGGGAGGAGAGCAGATTGTAAGGAGAAAGTTTCCGAGATAAAGCAATCTTGCAAATGAATAAAATGGGGATTTAAATGTATTGTCTGCGATTTTTACTGAAAGAAAGTCGCTAGCGTCGGCGGAGCTCCAAGAATTGTGGCGAGATTAGCTAGAGGGCGAAGCTGTACATTATTTGTGTTGTAATGTTGTTTGAGACCCCAGGAAAACAAACAAAGAGATGTTGGCTTGCGTCGAAAAACAGTAAACAAGTTACATCTGTGATAGTCGACACCTTCTAGAAATTCACAATAGTCTAACTTATACGTGGTGGCGCTGAAAAGTTCTAGACCCGACAGACTAACCAAAATCTGGATATCTCGAGAACCACTTATGCAAGCTTCATGTAACTTGATAACCAATCAGAGGAAAACTTACTACAAATGCAGAAAGAGACACTCTCTGATAGGGTTACCCAGTCGGCAGTGAGACGCCTTTGAATAAGTAAGTCGGTCCAAGAGTTTTTCAACACCCCCCCGTACAAATTCATGTATGTTGTTCTTCTCGAGTTTTTTCACTTTTCATTGGCGTTCTCTGTCTGGCTGGTTGTGTCAGTCAGACCAGTGTGGATTTCACTCGGAGTGACCCTCGTTGCCCAGCAGGAACACAAGATAGGTACTGTTTTCGGCTTTTCTCTAACATCTTTGAGAAAAATACTACATGAAGCCTTCACTTAGAGCAGCGTAATTCTTTTCCACAATAAAATTTTGGAATTATTTCCTTAGGAACTTCTTCGTTCTAAGTTTAGATTCGCCTGGGCTGAGTTGCGAAAAGCCCTGAATAAATAAATAATATAAAACCCCAAATACTACATATGGTTTTAAAAATACTTAAAAAATGGCCAAAATGCTTATTTTTGTTTATCTAGCGATATTCACACTGCCAAACAAGGAACTCGCTAAATATTGCAGAAAAAGTGATGATTTGGCAACACTGCATCTGGCATAGGACAACACCAGTGAAGCTGTGAGTGAGAATCGAACTCACTACCGTATCAGTGATCTGCGAAACTAACTTGCTCTATGACAGGCTCATAAAGTAGTTCAATCTAGCAAAAGGCCACAAGTATAGAGAATACGAAAAGAAAACCGCTAAAAAATATCTCTCGTTTTTTTTCATAAATTTCAGTATTCGCTTCCGATTTTATTTGCGATAATTTAAAAAGTTTGCGATGAATTTCCATGAAATATTGTTGTCAGGAAAGCCACACCGTAAGAAAGAAGTGATTCAATTTTGAGGTGGATTCAAGAATTATTTTTGATTGAAAGATATCTTACTGTTTTTTTCGTACATTTCTTTATTCGCTCCTGTCTGTCAACACTATATCCCCAAAGCTTTTCGATGAATTTCAATCAAATTTTATGGGAGAGCGAGCGATAGACAACGGAAGAAATGATTAAATTTAAATAACTTAGTCATAATTGGGAGAGATATACATTCACAGTCGACCATTTTGATTTTCAAAATGGCCACCCTTACGTATCAGAAAAACTGGCAACATTTACTTTTCTTATCTGGATGGTTTTTAGATGTGATTTCACCTTATTGCCAAGATTTTACCCTCAACACCACAAAAAAATGTTAATCAAAAATGAATCAGAAACTGATATACTATTTTCGGTTTTGAGAATGATGTTAACTGATCATCCACGAATGACGGGAAGTTCCGTTATTACAGTTTTATAGCTGACTCATCGAGTTTCCGTTTTATAGCAATTGACGGCAACTTGTTCTGTCATTTGTTAAAAGATTTTATCTTGTGACAGTTAACTTGCAATGGATCATTTTACAATATATAAGGGCTATTACTTAGCAATAGATAACTAATTTTCCTTTCCACCTACCGGAGTTGATGGCTTAATGATACAACACGTGACTGTTTTATCATACCGCGTGTATTCACACTCACACACGTTTGTGTGCTCGCACGCGCATGTGTGTGTGTACGTGTGTGCATTAGGGAAAGAAAGCATACGTGTACGATCATTGGAGTCCGCTGCCCTTTTCCCTTGTTGGGTGCAAAAGGATATACGTCCAGGGGAGCAAAAACAGATGAATTCTATTTAGGCCCTTTTCAACTTCCCCCTTTTCTAGCCTTTTCAGCATGGATTAAAGTGTAGTGTCTGTTTCCCGGTAGATCCTGAGGCACTGTTACTGAAACTCGCCTGTCGAATGGGCCGGAGATTGTGTATTGGTGATCATCAAACACCGAGTGCGCCGGTGCAATGCTTCAGCCGATGAGGTTGTACTGAGGCTGTGCGTTGGGAGCCTTTGGATTCATCCTTGGGCTCTCCTGCTATTACTCGGCCCAGCTGCAGGGAATCCGTTGCCACGGGGCAGCACTGTCACATTGCACTTAAAGGGACAGGTCGAGATTTTCCTGACGCTTTCATGACTGCCATTGCTTTAGCAACCACAGTTGCTTGGCAACCAAAGTCGCATCAACTGGAGCTATTTTTGATGGGTTGCTCCCTTTTCCCCACATAAAGCCCTGACCTTGTGTTACATTTTGCTCCGGTGGGAGAGTAAATAAAGAGATATTCTATCTAGGCCTAGAATTCGTTTCCTATTGCGCTATTATTATTGTGATCAGGTCAAAACTTTCCACAATGTCTGGTGATTGCTTATCTGGGTAATTTATGACGAGTGTTCATATAGATAAAATCAATAAAAATTAAATACAATTTCTTTTTCTATGATTTGCTACGCTAAAAAAAATTGCTTTCCTAATCTTAATTAATGCAAAAACGACAGTTTTATTCAAACCTTATAGAAGGTGTTACATAAATTTACATTTAGTTTGATTTCAACAAATTAAAGAAACGTGAATTTTTATCTCTGACGATTTACTTTATATTACGTTTCCAATGGTGTTCCTAACCGAAAGCGAACAAAATAGTAAAACGTACGCTGTTTGAAATTGTACAGCTGAAGGCAATGCCGTTTACCAATAAGAAATAATGAGAGTTCCTAAGGGGAAATAATCGTTAGACTTGTGTTAAGTTCAAAGGCTAGATCCAAGTTTCAATATATACAAAAAGTATCCGATACATTTAAAAAAAAATCATTCTAACATCCTTATACAACTTCCGGATTAACGAAAATTTGGACGAAATGATTCTGATTTTTGTAAATAACCCTTCAATGTTCAATCTCGTTTTCATATTTCTTTTGTATTTTATAATCTTTGGTAAAACTTGTCAATTTTGAAATTGCATTGCAATATTAAAATGAAATTTTTGAAATGTATCAGATATTTTGCACACACTTTAAGTCACTGATAATCCAGTAAAAATTCGTATCACGAAATGGAAGGATTTGTGTTGAACAACCGTAGCCATCAAAGATGGCGGAAGATTGAACAACCGTAGCCATCAAAGATGGTGAAGGGTTCTTCTCTTATATGTGCATGTCTTTGTGTATTTGTTTGTTAGTTTGCTTGTGTGTTCCTGCATTCCTGGCCATGCCGTTTTGTCTATAAAATTCGTATCAGTATTCCATTAGACCCTTTCTAAAATGTCCTTACTTTTTACTTTTGGAAAAAAGCTTTGTAACCTTTTTGAGCCTCATTCTAACGGTTTCATTAATAGCATCTAATTCTGGAGAATCTGAAATTTACTAACACTTGCTCAAAGAAGGCCGTTTGAAAATATTTACGAAGCTCATACTTTATCTGGCACAGGGCAACAATATTGGAGCTTTTAGTCAGGATCGAATCCATTACCCCTGCAATGGTTTGTGAAATGGGATTGCTTTACAAGCCCCTAAAGTTGAAATTTACAAGGCTCAGCTCAGTCTTGCACAGAACTACAAGAATGGAGTATTCAATGAAGATCGAGTTGACTACACTAGCAATCAATAATCCTGAAAAGAAGAGTATACAACCAATGCATCCTCCCAATAGTCACCTATGGAGCTGAAATATGGAAACTAAACAAGAGACAAACCTGCAAACATGAGAGAGATCACAAGACAGCACAGTATATCAGAAAGAAAACGGGGGTTAGAGACATCATAGAATCTATCAGAAAACTCAAATGGCAATGGGCTGGTCATGTTGCGAGAATGAAAGACAACCGATGGACATCACGACTCACGACATGGATCCCCAGAGACCACACGCGAAACCAAGGCCGACAGAGTATAAGATGGAGAGATGAACTAGCAAAATCAGAAAATACTGGCTCTGCGACGCCCATGATAGAGAACTGTTGCAGATCCTGGGGAAGGTTTATGTCCAGCGACGGACGTTACAAGACTGATGATGAAAGAGTAGTCAAATGAGATGAGCTAGACAAATTCAGAAAATACTGGCTTCGCAACGCCCATGATAGAGAAATGTGGCGGATCCTGGGGAAGATCTATGTCCAACAATAGACGTTAAAAGACTGATGATGATGGCTGCGATTATTTCTACGGTTGGCGTGCCTTTTGCTATTCGCATTACTCTCTCTAAGAAATGTTGTTAATTCTACAGTACACGACAATTCCGATACTTTGTGCGTGTGTGTTGTCTTTGCGCATGCGTGTGCAATCGTAAACGAAAATGTAAACGTTTGTTCAAAATGAAGAATGTTCTAATGTTTCCATTCTTTTTTAAATTCTTGTTTGCTTTCAAAATGTTCCCATGTTTCAAAAAAGGAATAGAAAAAAAGCAAACACTGTCTTAGTGTAGAACCAATCTAGAAGATTTATATGATTCTTTCAGAAGATCTGATGTAAGTTTACATTAAGTTCAATTTCAACAAATCAATGAAACGCAATTTTTAGCTAAGACCATCAACTTTTTTTCCTAAGTCGTTTTCGCCCTAAAGCGAACAAGCTAGTGAAGTACAGTTTAGAGCCAATCGACTGAAGGCAATGGAAAATACTAATGGAGAGAGTGAAAATATCCAACTATTCAGAATTGTGTTTAGTTTCCGGCCAGGAGCTGAGTTTCAAAACATATAATGTGAGTGCCAAAAGAATCCAATATATCTTAAGAAGTTCATTTTAACATCCTTATACAGCTTCAAAATTAATAGAATCTGGACAAATAATTTCTGATTTTTGAGAGTGAATGTTCGATATTCAATTCTATAAATTAATTCTCGATCAGAAATGTGTTGATTTTGAAGCTGTATTAAATGGTAAAAAGAACTTTTTGGACTCTCTGTTAGTCAACGATAACTCTGTAAAAAGATTTATGTCATTAGTTTTAAATCTTGTCATCTCCATCTATTCACTATTTATCTATCATTATGGAGATGATGTTCTCAGTGTCAAATTCGTCACCTGACACATAAAGTAATAGACATATAGATTGACTGTTGTCATATTATATATAGATTACTCTCATCTTTGAGTCACTGTCATGAATAGAGCCATAATAATATCGTCCCAGCAAGAATCGAACTCACCACACTAGCAGTGATATTGATAACACTTGTTCAAAGAAGACACCCTTGAAGACACTTATTAAGTTTATATCTGTCTGGCATGGGGCCACGATATTGAAGCACCTATGAGGATCGAACTCATCACACTAGCAATAGTCTACGAAACTAAACCACTCTACGGTAGGACCCTAAAGTAGATATTTTCTAAGCTTGACGTTGGGTGAAGTGCCGTAAGACTGAGACACCCAGTGAAGATCAAATTGACCATACAAGCGATAAGCGAACGGGTTTAGATCTACAGCAAGCGTGTCGTTCTTTTGTTCAATTGTTGGGACGGTGTTAGTTATACAATGCGTAACAGTTTCATGACCATGTTTACGTTTGTATGCATGTATGTGTGTGTAAACGTCTTAAGAAGCGTTTGTTCAGCATGTCATTGAAATCGATTGATAATGTTTGGGAAAACATTGTGCAAGCTGACACAGAGACACAAGTGAATACCTTTTCCGAATTCGTCGGCAGATGTGAATCATGGAGTTTAGTTTTTATAGCAAGTGTATCTTTCCCTCTTTCAATAGTTCCTTGTTGCAAATGATTTCAGTGCTACAATACGTGACTGTTTCATGAGTGTGTGTGCGCATGCGTCTACTATCGTCTGTATAAGCGTTTGTTCTTTATGAACGTTGCCTGATGTTTTCAATCTTCTTCAATGTTCTTGTTCGCTGGGCAAAGTTGCCTGTCTTTTATAGTGGAGGAGAAAAGACACCTTCTTAAAGTGGAATTACTGCAGAAACTACGAGTTCCATCCGTTGTATCAAGATTCAACGTACCTTTATACTTAATCCAATTTCAATGAATTAAAGAAAGGGCTTCGCGTTGCTTTTGATAGAGAGGTCTGGCGAATCTTAGAGAAGGTTTATGTCTCACAACCAACGCTAACAGACTGATGATGTTGATGAATATTCTGCTCAGACCATCTTCTTTATGTTCACTTTATAAAAAAAACAAAAACAGATAGATAATTAAAGTTTAAAACTGATCGGCTGAAATTGATATTTACTAATGTAGAGAATGCGAGTTTTCAAAGGGAGATAACTGTTCAGAGTTGCTTTCCGTTCCAAGGCTGGAGCTGAGTGTCAATATATATTTAAAAGTATCCAATATATTTCCTAATACAGGTACCAAATTGACAAAATTTGGACGAAATATTCCTCATTTTTGTAAATGATTTTCCGATGTTCAATCTTGTTTTAATATCATTTTCTGTATCCTTGGTCCAATTTCTGTCAATTTTAAATCTGCATGGGGATGTTGGAATGAACCTTTTGAAATGCATTGGACACTTTTTGCACATAGCGTGAGCTGCTGAAAATTCTTTGAAAATTCGTATCATGAAAAGGAAGGATTTATGTCAAGTATTTCAAACACATTCTTCCCAATCTGCTACCTATCTATCTATCTATCTATCTATCTATCTATCTATCTATCTATCTATTTATCTGTCTGTCTGTCTGTTTTCATATATAGCTCATCTTGTTCATATCTATCTTGTGCACGGTTTCAAATTCGTCACCTGACAGATAACAAAATGGAGAGAGAGAGAGAGAGAGAGAGAGAGAGAGAGAGAGAGAGAGAGAGAGAGTACAGTCCCATTATATTTAGATTACTTTCATCTAACGACCATTCAAGGGAGGTGCCCTTGAAGATTAAGCTGATATTCGCCCTGCACATGGTCATGATATTGGATTTTCTAGCGAAGATTGAACTCATTACTCTAGCAATGTTCAGCGAAACTAAATTGCTCTATGACAAGTCCCTAGAGGGGACGTTTACAAGGCTTAGCTTAGTCTGGCACAGGGACACAAGAATAGAGTACCCAATGATGATCTAATTGATCACAAGAACAATGAATTAACGATATTGATTCCACAGTGGCTGCACCTTCCTCTCTTTCGATAGTTTCATCTTGAGAAAGATGTTATTCCTACCTTCATCATCCCCATTATCACCATCATCATCCCTTCAGCATCTGTCGTTGGATATAGATCTTACCTAAAATTCGCCAGACCTCTCTATCGTGGGCGTCACTGAGCCAGTATTTTCTGAACTTGTCTCGTTCGCCACACCATCTTATATTCTGCCGGCCACAGTTTCGAATATAATCTCTTGGGATTAACGTTATGAATTGTGATGTCAAGTGGTTGTCTGAAATTCCTGCAACACAGCCTGCCCATTGCCATTTTAGTTTTTTAATAGATTCTATAATATCTCTGTCTCTCGGTTTCCTTTGATATATAGTTCTTTCTCGTAATCTCCCCATGTGATGTTGATAATGATATTCTTTCGTGAACGTTGCACGGTTCTCAGTTTGAGGGTCAATCTTTCGGTTAGGTATCCATGTTTCAGCTCCGTAGGTGACTATGGAGGATGTTTTGGTTATAGACCATTCCTTTTTTTTCAGAACTAATGGGATTCTCTCGTTCTTGAAAGTCGAGCTTGCTCTACCGACGAACGTGATTGTACCATTGACGTGTGTGCGTGTGTGTTTGCTTCAATGTAAGTATTTGTACTTAATAGAGAATTTTCTAATGTTTCTAATGTTCCCATCTTGGTTGATATAAAAAAAAATTGCCTGTGTTTTTTGAGAGGATTAGAAAAAGTCAATTCTTGACGTCGGATTATTGCAAAAAACCGAAAGTATCATTCTATTCCTTCAGGAGATTTAATGGAACTTTTGCATTAAGTTCAATTTCGACAAATTAAAGAAACGCGAACTTTTTGCTCAGATGATTCTCTCTACCATCGGTTTTCAAAGATGTTGGAACCTGAAGCGAACAAGATGGTAAACCACGGTTAAAAACTGATCAGCTAAAGGTAACGATATTTGCTAATGGAAAGATTGAGAGTTTCCAAAGGGAGATAACTGTCCAGTGTTGAGTTCATTTCCAAATATCTATCTATCTATCTATCTATCTATCTATCTATCTATCTATGTTCATATATATGTATGAATGTATGTATATCATCATCATCATCATCATCATCATCTGTTGTTGGACATAAACCTTCCCCAGGATCTGCAACATTTATCCATCACAGGCGTCGCAGAGCCATTATTTTCTAGATTTGTCTAGTTCATCTCTCCATCTTGTTTTTTGTCGGCCTCAGTTTCGCATGCGGTCTCCGGGGATCCAAGTTGTTCGTCGTGATGCCCATCGGTTATTCCAGCAATATGACCAGTCCATTGCCATTTGAGTTTTCTAATGAATTCTATGATGTCTCGCACCCCCATTTTCTTTCTGATATACTGTGCTGTCTTGTGATCTCTCCATGTGAGGTTGAGCATGATTCTCTCATGCACACGCTGTATGCTTGTGTTTGTAGGTCTGTCTCTTGGTTAAGTTCCATGTTTCAGCTCCATAGGTGACTATCAGGAGGATGCATTGGTTGCATACTCTTCTTTTTACGATCATTGGGATCGTCTTGTTTCTGGAGATATGTACGTATTAATATATGCACGTATGTGTCTATCTCTCTTTGTTCATATGTATGTATGTATGTATGTATGTATGTATGTATGTATGTATGTATGTGTCTATCTCTCACTGTTCATATGTATGTATGTTTCTATCCCTCTCGGTTCATAAGTATGTATGTGTGTGTGTGTCTCTCTCTCTCTCTGTTCATATGTATGTATGTGTCTATCTCTCTCTTCATATGTATGTATGTATGTATGTATGTATGTATCTATGTGTGTATCTATCTATCTATCTATCAATCTATTTCAGATAATGGACTTGTAATAACCATAGTGTCAGATTCGACACCTGACACGCACAGAAATTGACACATAGACAAACAGACAGGCAGATTAACAGACAGACAGACAGAATATTGTCCCATTATATACAGATTACTTTCTTCTGTCACTGAAACGCGAGTTATCCTAATGACGAAAAAATATCCCAGAAAAGACAGACGTAACGGATGAAAGGAATAACTCTTAATTACGACAGGAAATTATAACAAAAAATCTCCGTGAACAAATCCCGTCATCTTATTTTTTATTTTTCGTTCTTACTTATTAGATCCAGTTGTTCGTCATTAGTGAAAGAGAAGGAAAAAAAAACACGACTGGTTGCTGCAGGCTTCAACTCCACTCCTGTTTTCTATTCCGAAAATGATCACTGCAACTTTTGTAATGTATATATGATAAATAATGGTTTTGATAACATCCTTAGTAGCACACTAATGATACGTATAGAAATATTTGTTTCTCTTTTCGACGGTACACTTCTTTATTTAAGTTTATTTTATTGATACCATTTTGGCCTTGCTGGTCAACGCCTCTCTCAAATTTGTATGTATCTATCTGCTGATTAGTGGGTATCGGTTTGAAAAACGAGTTGACTGGCCAGGTTGAAATGTTATCAGAAAAACTCCAAATAAAGTAGAACGTCCGCTGAACCCCCCCATATATATATATATATATATATATATATATATATATATATATATATATATTTATATTTTAATCAAGCGTTGCAGAATTAAGACAATGAAGCCGAAACCCTAACAAAGACACTAATCTGGCTCAGGAAACCTCATTAGTGTCACAAACACACACACACACACACGCACACACACACACGCACACACACACACACACATTTATAAATATTGATACAACTTTATACATTTGTACAAATATATATATATATATATATATATATATATATATATATGTATATATATATATCATATGTGCAATGTTCTTACAACTATAGCCATTTTTGTTTGTACACGCATACACAAGCACGCATACTAATACACACGCAATAATATTCAAAATACCATACCCTTTTGTGAGTATATATATATATATATATATATATATATATATATATATATATATATATATATATATATATATATATATAAGAAATGGACATATTTGGTCCGATAGAATGAATTATAAATTGCGCTACAGAAACTAATTTGAAATGATATCCTGAAAAAAAACAACAAAACATATATTTCAGATATAAACGCAAACACAATGGTGCTCTCCGTGGTTGTAGAAAGCCATATATATACTGTCCGATGGTCCAATCACGAAAGACGATAAAAACAGAAAATTGTGACATTATACATCTGCAAGGTGCATTCACTTGTGGTAGTTTGGGCATCTACTCAGCGAATCGTCAATCATGTAACCATACAAATACAGGGCAGACAAAAATAAATCCAGGACAAGATTCAATATACACCGACAAACATGGAACAAGTTTGATTGGTCAAAAAATAATGGCAATCAATCACAGTTAAAACATTACGCAAGTCATTACGAAAAATTAAAGTAGCTGTTACAGTTTTACGTGGTATATACAGTCATGTTTTTTCCCAAAATGCACATCAGTTGATTTGGATAGACGGAAGAACCTTTGGAAAGACAAACTCGACAATGAATATTACAAGCTTTGTTGCGCTGGACTCCCTTGCTTCATTAAAATCTAAAAGGTAAACAAAACAGAATTCATTTTTCCATATGATATTATTCCCAAACTGTGAAGCTCATTTCAATTCTTTTATTAGTTGAGAGTCAATGTTTACAACTTTGGAACAAACAAAATACTGCTAGTTTTAAATTTAATCGTTTTTTTCTTGAAGCTTCCAGTTTTCTTGCCTCAGAATTGATAAGCGAAACATTGATTAGTTGTTTGTGCGTTCGGTGAAATGAAATATATTGTATTCCATTCTATTCATGGTATCGAAGAAATCTGACACTGTTATTTTGGTTGTTTTTGACTCGTCATCAGTTTTAGTGTACGTCATTGTTTTGCGTGTATGAGTCATCAGATTTTGGTGTGGTAATATTATTTCTGTACGAAACAAAGTCAACTCTAGAATTCTAAAAAAAGAATGGTGCTCTTATATGGGTCTATCCAATGAATTTTCTGTGTTTGTATTGGGCTTTTGAGAAATTTTTAACCGTTTGAAGGGAGCAATCTTCGAGAAATTAACGAGTTAGTTGCCTTGTCTTTGCTTTGGTTCCAAGAGCGTCGTCTGGATCATGCATAAATTAGAGAGAGAGAGAGAGAGAGAGAGAGAGAGAGAGAGAGAGAGGGGGGTTGCATGCATTGCATCGTCTGTTATCACTCAGCTTATACAAGAAATGCATTTTCATTGGTTCTAGCTGAGCGTATTTCTGTTAATAAGAAGCAAATTTGTACAAGTTCGTAAGAGTCCACAAACGCTCACCGAATGTTCACAGGACGTTGAATAAAGTCGCAAACAGCAGTGACATGTACGTCAAAGGCATCCATCAATAAGAACAAGATGGACTTAGTTTTGTAAGAATTTGTAGAAATTGGAATTAGAAATTAAAAAAAAAATTAAGATTTTAGAATTTCAAAAACTAATTCAAAAGAAACGTCAAAGAACACTGAAATAATAATAATAATAATAATAATAATAATAATAATAATAATAATAATAATAATCTGGCAAGGGAGCTGAATAAGGTCTGGAATATGTAAGTCAGAGTAGTACCAGTTGCAGTAGGTGCACTCGGAACCGTACCAAAGACACTGAAAGCGAGATTTGAAGTACAAGGGATAGATTGAAGGATTGAGACTATACAGATCACAATATTGCTGGAGACTGCACGAATACTGAGGAGAGTGCTGGAAATATATGATCTACGAACTCTACTCTTAGCAATAGCCTAATAGAGAGAAAAGAAGAGAAGAGGAAAGAACAAACAACAACAACAACAAAAAACCAACAGAAAAACAAACACACAACACAACACAACACACAACACAAATGTTGGTGGAGGTACAAACCACAGCGCTGCCGTGATAGGTGAGGGAGATACGAGAAGAGGGCTGAAGACCTCAGGAGACTTACTGTCACTAAAGGATCAAAATAATACCGATTGTTGTTGGGGCCCTTGTCTAGTGAACTTGCTGGCAACATACCTAGAAAACCCTGCATGTATGAACTACAGAAAATAGTTCTTACCTTCTGCACACATCATTAGAACATTCTAGTCAATGTGATAGTATGTTCTACACCAAGCATAAATCACTTTATGTATATATAGAAGTGATATTTGAGAAAGTGTTGTACTGTCTGGGTATGTAAAAGCCCTGACCCACTCCCTTTTTTTCCGAATAGTCATATTTCACAAAGTTGCCAGGCTTAGGTCTCCGGTTGAGACTCGTCTGGTGACTTACATAAACTGAAATCAAAACTAAAAATAGGTTTATAATAATAGTGTTTTTTTTATTTCGCCTGGTAAACAATAACAATTTGATTATACATATTTCTATCTATACAACATTTGGTGAAGAGGGTACAAATTGGGCTGAAAGCCTAAGGAGCCTTACCCACCTATATATTTTCATATACAGAATAATTTTTAATCTATCCAGTTTTAGAAATATATCTTAACAGGAAAAAAAATAGAAATTCAAAATAAATGAATGTATAAAAAGATATTACATAAAAAGATAATACAAATAATCCTCCAATTTTCAATTTCTTTTGTATTTACAATTAAATTACAATATTTTTTTAGAGCAAATTTTATCTTGTGAAATCATTTTTTTGTTAAATTTGATAATTTACTTATTACAATATGTATTCATAAAATATTCTTTGGGGATTAAAAGAAAAAATATTTCTTCTTGAATTTATTAAATCTTTTTTTGAAAAAAACCTTTTTATGAAATTATTCCAAGCTAGTATAGCTTCACGTTTAATTGAATTTCTTCCATATTTTTCCGTAACGTAATGTTTGTGACATAGATAAAGAGCCTTTTCATAACTTTCTATTGATTTTAGAACCTTTTTTCCGCTGAGTCAAAAACGATTAGCAAAATTTTTTTATGTATGGAATCATGTACTTGTAAATAATTTTCAAAAAGCTATGTTATGTTTCAATTTAAGAATTTTTTGGTACCCATTGTAGAATGTCGAATGAATCTCGGTAAATCATCATCATCAACCTTTTAGCGTCCTTCATTCGACATAGACTTTCTCCAAGATTCGTCAGACTGATATATCATGGGCGTCGCGTAGCCATTCTTTCTGAACTTGTCTATTTCGTCACGCCATCTTATATTTTGCCGACCACAGATTCGCATATGATCTCTGGAGATCCATGTTGTGAGTCATGATGTCAATCGGTGGGTTGGCATTCTTGCAACATGACCAGCCCATTGCATTCAAGTCTCCTAATGGATTTTGTCATTACTTCAAAAATAATAAGATCCCATTAATCCTAAAGAGAAGGGTGTATAACCAATGCGTCCTCCCGATAGTCACTTATGGAGCTGAAACATGGAACTTAACCAAGAGACAGACCCGTAAATTGAGAATCATGCATCGTGCACATGAAAGAATAATCCTGGGCCTCACATGGAGAGATCACAAGACAGCACAGTACATCCAAGAAAAGACAAGAGTTAGGGACATCATAGAATCCATTAAAAAGCTCAAATGGCGGTGGGCCGGCCATGTTGCAAGAATGGCAGACAATCGATGGACATCACGACTCACAACATGGATCCCCCGAGATCACATGCGCAACCGAGGCCGGCAAAATGTTAGATGGAGAGACGAGCTAGACAAGTTCAGAAAATACTGGCTCCACGACGCCCATGATAGAGAAGTGTGGCGAATCCTGGGGAAGGTCTATGTCCAACGACGGACGCTAAAAGACTGATGATGATGATGATGATGATGATGATGAGGATGATGATGATGATGATTTTCATTAATATTATCATTATTCTTGTGCTGTAATTTTCATCGTTGAATTTTGAAGTGTTTCAATTTTCTTTAGTATAGTTTGAGTGGCAAGGCCCCAGATCTAACATCTATACAAGGAGGAAGAGAAAGTAGCATAATGAAAAGAATAAAAAATAAAAATTCATGCATAAGTTCTAGTTTTCTAAAGAATTCTATTAAAATTCCCAAGTTTGATATCCAGTTTTAAACAAAGAGCAAAGCCATCAATGAATTCATCTAGATATACACCAAGATATTTGATATGGGAAGCACGAAATTTTCTTTGGCCGTTAATTTTTATTTTAACACTTTCAGGTTATTTTTCTGACGGTTTTATTAATATGATTCGTTCTGGTTTTTTTTTCTGAATTAAGGGGAAATTTATTGTCTAATAAACATTCACAGAGATATTCAAGATCACAATTCAATTTTCTTTATATTTTTCATATCAATTTTTAATCAAAAGAAAACTGATGTCATCAGCGAGATAATATATAGCATAGTTTTTTTTTTTATTGCAAGATGGAGGCCGTTTATAAGTATCAGAAAAAAGGGATCCTAGCACAGAAACAAAAAGAAAGAGAAATTATTTCCGTCTTTGTTATTCATTGTTCAGTATGAATGTATTTATTTGTTGGAATAAAATAGCCGTTTGAATATCTGTGAAATCATTTTTCGGTGATATCTTAGACATGTCAATTTAGCTCAGTCAGTAAGACAGCATCCAGACAATCGTGTGTTGAAATCGTGTTAGGGATATGTTGATAATACATATCGGTTGCCACCCCTCATTTTGTTGAGGATTGTTCTTGTTGTTACGGTTGGAAAACAAAGTCAACTTCAGACTTTGTACTGGGGTTTGACAACGAGAAATCTCTGCAAACAAATTCAGTCATCTTGTTTGTTGCTTGCTCATACCTGTAAAATCCAGAGGTTTGCCATTAGTAAAGGAGAGGGGAGAGGAAAAATGAGAAGAAACGTTAAAGAAAGAAATGAAGCAGAAGAGAAAAAGAATGAAAAAAATAATAAAGGGGATATCAGAAGAAATATCAGCCAATATATTCTACCTAGCATAAGTGAATCAACATAGCCCACGCGTGTACCAGAATTAACAATCTAAAAAGACTTAGTATATCTCTGAATTTTTGAGATGAGCTATTATTATTATTTCTATCAATATTCGGACCATCCTCATCTTGGTTGTTTTTCATACAACGTTTCGGCCGTTGCACTCTACGGCCTTCATCTTAATCTTAAGAAATAGATCATTTACCTAAAATTACTTGAAAAAAGATACCAGCAATAGGAATTTTGGGCATCTTTTGTCCAAAAACGACCGTAGAGATCAATGAATACACCTTCTGTAAAAAAAAAAGAAAAGTTTTTAGATGGTGCCTAGGGGTGTACTTATGCAATTTGTCGTGGTTGTAGCCCTCAACGCACAGATAAGCACATAGACACAGACACATGAAGAGAGAAGATTGTGTAGCTCACTCGGTTGGTTGGTTGGTTTGGACATTTGTGGGGCTACAGTAATTCGATTAGGAGTGAATGCTGACAAACGGATCAATAATTGAACTCTTGCTCTGCCAAAGGAATCACCATCACAAGTTTCTTTGTAAACCAATTGTTACATAAGGACTTTAGAGGTGCGATTAGTGTAGTCAGTAACGGCATGGGTAATGGAGTCGGCGACCTGAGTTCAAACTTAGGTTGAGACTTGACACTAATGCCCTTGGGAAAGGCACAAATTCATCTCTTACTCCCCCAAGCTTTGGGTAAAATAGCAGGGCAAATTGATCTCTAGTCTTGGGAAGGTAAACAGTCTAAAGAAAGACATTTCTGATTCTCAAACCAAGAAGTTGAGTCGGTTTAGACACCCAATTTTGTGTTTTCTATGTTTGTAGATGTTTTTTATACTCTAATTTAGATTTTCCCCGGTGGAAAACGCCAGTGATGTCATAAATAGAATTAATTCTGACCATATTTATTCTTCGACAATTTCTTTTTACAAGAATTCAAATTTTAATGCTACAGTTGTTCAATTATTGACTGTGATGGCGAATCTTTCATTACCTTTGATTGTTTTGTTGTTGTTTTTTTCCCAAGCTCTTTCTTTCTTTCTTTCTTTTTCTTTCTTTCTTTCTTTTTCTTTCTTTTCCTTTCTTTCTTTCTTTTTCTTTCTTTCTTTCTTTCTTTCTTTCTTTCTTTCTTTCTTTCTTTTTCTTTCTTTCTTTTTCTTTATTTTCCTTTCTTTCTTTCTTTTTCTTTCTTTCTTTCCTTCTTTTTCTCTTTCTTTTTCTTACTTTCTTTCTTTCTTTCTTTCTTTCTTTCTTTCTTCCTTTTTCTTTCTTTCTTTCTTTTTCTTTCTTTTCCTTTCTTTCTTTCTTTTTCTTTCTTTCTTTCCTTCTTTTTCTTTTTCTTTTTCTTACTTTCTTTCTTTCTTCCTTTCTTTCTTTCTTCCTTTTTCTTTCTTTCTTTCTTTTTCTTTCTTTTCCTTTCTTTCTTTCTTTTTCTTTCTTTCTTTCCTTCTTTTTCTTTTTCTTACTTTCTTTCTTTCTTTCTTTCTTTCTTTCTTCCTTTTTCTTTCTTTCTTTCTTTTTCTTTCTTATCCTTTCTTTCTTTCTTTTTCTTCCTTTCTTTCTTTCTTTCTTTCTTTCTTTCTCTCTTTCTTTGGTACTCTCTCTTTTTTCTCTCTTTTTATTTGTTTCTGTTATTCTCTCACTGTTTCCTTTTTCCCTTTTTTTAATAGTTTTTTTCTTTTCCTCTTTTTCGGTTGATTTTTTGAGGTACTCTCGACTCTCTATATGAGGGTCTGTCTTTCCGTCAGTCGGTCTTGTTTTTTTTTCATTTACTTGGAACTTGATACAAAGGTGTTTTTTATAAGATATTTCTTACCTGGAACAAAATCTTCCACTCAGTGTCACAGGATCTGCCAAGGCTGACGTTTAAACAGTATGTTTTAAAATCAATTTACTCAACTGTTTCAAGTCAGAATTACTTGAAACTTGACGGAGTGTCCCTTGATGAGATGCTTCTTACCTAAAATTTTCTTCGACTCAGGGTCACTTAATCTGGCAATAATGGCGTTTAACCGTTATTGTGGACGCCTCATTGAACTTTTGGTTCTCGTTATACTATGGTCGTCCCGATTTTTCTTTTTTCTTTCTTCCTCTCTAAGTTTCTGATTTTTCTTTGTTTCTCTCTTAGTTTTGTTCCTTCTTTCAATTCTTTCTTTCTTTTTTCTTCTGTCTGTCGTTCTTTCTTCCTTCCTTCCTTCCTTCCTTCCTTCCTTTCTTTCTTTCTACTTCTCATTCTTTGTCTTTATTCCTTCCTTATTTTACACGTATGGACAGACAAAAGTCCAAAAACAAAAAATCACACATATAGAAAAAAAAAAAAAAAATGAAAGTTCGGCTCGTCTGAGATTCAACAGCGCAAAAACTTTTTGTCCTGTTCGTTTTCCGACCCTCATTACCACACCACAATCAACCTACTGTGGACGCGTCAGAATTTGAATGGTGAAGAGAAAACGTTGTCTGAAGAGCGTCAGTCATGGCGAGAGTTTAACGCCATGGAGCGGCATCTGCCATCAAAGAAGACAGACGCTTATCTGACATCATTCGGACATTGACCAATCAACGCAAAGAATGGGGGAAAACTTGCGGGAGATTGACACGTATTTAGAAGGTGAAGTAAAAGGTGATTAGTATCGCAGGAGGTGTAGACTTTTGGAACAGACGACAAAATGGGACATTTATCTCAGTCTGTTCATATCAGTCTATTGACATGCACTGCGCAGAGACATACTCGTACGTAAATGTATATATAGCTATATATATGTGCATATGTAAATGGCCCTCTCTTTGTCTCTGTATGTGACAATCAAAGTGTGTCTCTCTCTCCCTATATATATATATATATATATATATATATATATATATATATATATATATATATATATATATATATATGTATGTATAAATGGCGACCTATATGCGTCCATGTACTTATTAAACCTATATAAGAGCATATGAACACATGCATTTGTTTCATTTTATTTCTCATGCATTTTACATATCTCATTTTTGCCAATATATATATATATATATATATATATATATATATATATATATATATATAAAGAGAGAGAGGTGGGGAGTGAGTGTAAGAAGAGGGAGAGGGAACAAAGGGTAAAGACGGAGAGGAACAGAGGAAGGAAAAGATACTGGAAAAGAAAGTAATGGTAGAGAGAAAGAGAGAGAGAGAGAGAGAGAGAGAGAGAGAGGGGGGAGGGAATGGGAACAAGAGGTAAAGACAGAGAGAAACAGAGGAAGGAAAAGATACTGGAAAAGAAAGTAATGGTAGAGAGAGAGAGAGAGAGAGAGAGAGAAGAGAGAGAGAGAGAGAGGAGAGAGAGATAGGGAGAGAGAGAGTTTTGTCCATGTTGTCAGAATC
This sequence comes from Thysanoteuthis rhombus, assembly GCA_963457665.1. Classification (NCBI taxonomy): domain Eukaryota; kingdom Metazoa; phylum Mollusca; class Cephalopoda; order Oegopsida; family Thysanoteuthidae; genus Thysanoteuthis; species Thysanoteuthis major. The sequence continues at coordinate 34,062,374 of OY735239.1, forward strand.
GTCCGGGTCTTTCCTCGGTGCAGTGGACAGAAAATCGATTTCTGCGTTGATTGCTCATCAATGACAAATAGTGTCAGGGGTGAATGGGTGAAAGTATTGGACCCCCGGGGGTGATGGGTGAAAAGGTGGGGGCCTCCGAAGTTGCTTGGGAGCCACAGTGCAAAATGGCGTCGGAGAAGTGGAGCGAGCATAAATCGAATGTCATTTGCAGTAACTGGACTAAGGAAGTAATCAAATACTGGAGGTTAGCAGAAGAAAGAATGTAAAGGGAAAGAAAGATATTGTGTAGGATAAGAACATATATATATATATATATATATATATATATATATATATATATATATATATATAGAGAGAGAGAGAGAGAGAGAGAGAGAGATAAAGAGAGAGAGAGAGAGAGAGAGAGAGAGTTGAAGAATGAGAAGAAGAAAGTAAAAGTTGGACAGTCAGAACTAAAAACCAAAGAAAAATGAGAGAGTAGGAAGATTATCAAAAGGAAGGGAAGAAGAAGAAGAGAAAAGAAGAAGAAAGAATGTAAAGGGAAAGAAAGATATTGTGTAGGATAGAAACACACACACGCACACACACACACACACACACACACATATATATATGTAGAGAGAGAGAGAGAGACAGACAGAGAGAGATAAAGAGAGAGATAAAGAGAGAGAGAGACAGAGAGTTGAAGAAAGAGAAGAAAGTAAAGGTTAGACAGTCAGAACTAGAAACCAAAGAAAAAAATGGAAGAGTAGGAAGCTTATCAAAAGGAAGGGAAGGAGAAGACGACGAAGAAGAAGAGAGAGAGAAGAAAAAAGAAAAAGTTTTCAGAAGATTAGTGCAATCATGGCGTTACACATGAAATATCCTTTTTATATCATAGAGAATATATAAAAAAAATACTTATTTATTTGTGTTTTTCAGGTTCAACGTGAAAGAGACATAGCTCGTTATAATTGGAGTTTTTTGATTCCTAAACAGAAATGGTTTCTACCGTAGTTAGACTGTTTTTCAAGCACGACCTCCAATTTGAGCATAATGCTATTCCAGCTGTGGATAACACCAGCAGGGCATTTAGAGTAAACACAACAACAGGGCGAACTGTTCAGCGTTGGAAATATACATACAAATAATAAACCTCGACGAAGCCTCGAAACCGTTCTTAATGACAAAGAATTATAAGTGGCTGACGACCTACAAGCGGTACAAGCACTTTTTTAGAAACATCTGGACTTGAGCAGTGACAATATGAGATCTTCTCAGAGCTATAGGAAAGGTTAAAAATTTGGAAAAATTGGACACACATAAGTTGTATGAAATGCTCTATGGCATTGGATGACTGTACACATATCAGCTGGAAGTTCCTAAGCTTATAGAATAGGGATATGGATTCTGGCAGTATCCTCCATATTCAGCTGCTTTTTCTTCAACAGATTTTACTTTCAATCGTTTTGAACTTGATATCCATGAGAAATGGTTCAAGAATGAGAAAGCCATAATTCATGCTTTTAGTGAATCTATGATCACTTGACCTAAAGAAATTTCATAGACATGGCATATTATCATCGGAGAACCGTTGGAAAAGGGTTATTTCTTCAAATGGGTTATATTTTGATTAAATAGTTAGCGTTTTTTTTGTTCTTTTTTTGTCATCCTTCATCTCACTATTTAGCAAACGTCATTTCATATGTAACAACCTGATGAATCGATTTCTGTGTTTGTAGTTTAATCGGATAGTCCTAAAGCGGCCATTTGCAATTATTTGAAAGAAAACGCCGTTTTGTCGAATGAATAAATAATTTCACTGCCATCAATAAAACATCGACCTAACAGCCTCAGAACTTCAAGCACATCTGGGAACGAGAACACAAAACCAATTAATCCATTATTAATCGGTATTCACTTTTGAGTACGAGAATCGAAGAAGCTCTGAGAAAAATACGGTTTTCAACTGATGTTATCAAAAAGTATCGGGATGCACTGAGTGCGTTCTGATATGCAGTTCGTACATTGTGTATCTCGTTCGCATTAGGTGATAAACTTTCTGATTTATCTTCCAGTTGAAGGAAAATTCATAGCAGAGAGAGAGAGAGAGAGAGAGAGAGAGAGAGAGAGAGAGAGAGAGAGAGAGAGAGAGAGAGAGAGAGATATGATGCGCAGCAAAAGATGGGGCAAGACCTCTGTACCTCTGTCTGGTAAACCTTTGCTCACCTAAGTGATAGACGAGGGATATTTTTTCTATCATTATCGCTTGCACTAAATCATCTTATACCCTCTTTTTCTACCTATACCGAAACTAAATGAACGACCCTTTCTCTATCTGTTGTCTTAATGGGTTTTTAATTGAGTGGCTAACACAACATGGGCTCCAAACCGCTATTCTTATCTATTTTCTTGTCCCAAGAGACCTGTATGGGCGTGACCCCTGTCAAATAAATCCATTTAAGGTGTCTCCATTATTCTTTGACCCTTAGCGTGAGGAGAAGTATACACTAAAACACACGTGACGTATTTGTAATTATCTTTTTTATTTGATAAAAGTATTATCAAAAAAAAAAAAAAGATTGAATATTCAAGATTGCTCCACCTCTTTCGAGAGGCAATTGGCCAGCGTTGTAGGGTAAGGCACACATCACAATCGATGTCTCGCACTTACAGCAATACATCTTGGGGATGGTCTACATCCAACAACAGACTTAGAAGGCTGCTGCTGCTGCTGCTGATGATAATGATAATGATGATGATGATGACGAACTGGTAGTCCACGAACGAGACGGAGAAAGTTCAGAGAGAGAGAGAGAGAGAGAGAGAGAGAGAGAGAGAGAGAGAGAGAGAGAGAAAGAGAGAGAGAGAGAGAGTTAGAAAGAAAAGTGTGATTGAACATTGAAGAGTTAGTATTGGTTATGTGAATTTTGAGGAAAGAGAAGGGAAAGAAATACAAAAGATGGTCAAGATGAGTAAGGG
>OY735239.1:34065534-34075534 GCA_963457665.1 Thysanoteuthis rhombus
GAAATAAAAAGCAAAAGTAATAATTGAAAGTAATGTTAAAAAATAAAATAAATGAACTGACTTTCATTGAAAAGCAGAAGAACGAAAAGTAGAAAATTCTTTGAAAAAAAAAAAAAATCTTACCGAAGGGGGGTGGGGGAAAGAATTGAATTACTGCAACGGTTTTGTCAGCAATTCTCTACACACGCCAGTTTTCTAAGAGCTGTCCCGACCCAAACAAAAACATAGTTCCATCCCAACCCCACCCCGACCTCTGCACCTTTTTTTTTCTCCTTTTCAATAGGAGTGATCCAAAAATCTTCAATTCGTAAAAATTAGATAAAAGTTTAGACAGGAAGATAATAAAAAGAAAGCCATACAGGAGCGTCTGGTGAAAAGTCCACGCAAAATATAGAACGACTTCGTGTTGAGAAGGAGCTGGGAGAAGCGTTTGATAAATCTCCTGGAAGTGGAGTCAACATTTCGGGTCATCACATCTCGGCAAATCCTTGTTGGCACCTATAAATAAAGTTGTCCTTCAAACAAATACGCTTGGGTCAGGAATTGACAATTGAGTCTTTCATTTCGAAGACGGACATTTGTTTGTTTTGACTGTAATCTTTTTCAAAAAAAAAAAATTAATAGGATTAATGCAGAAAATTTATATTGAATGAAAAAAAAAGATGATTACAAAGACTTTCCGAGAAGTATCCAGCCATTTTGAATGTCTCAAGAACCAATTGTGAGACAAATCATCAAAGGGGAGTTAACTGCGCATGTTTGAACAGACACTTTCCCGTGGAATCACTCCGTCGGCAATGAGACACCATTTAGTGAGACAGTGTACTTTGTGACCGTCACATTCATTCTGACCCCCCCCCATCCCCAGAGATTTTAGACCGTTCAGGAGATTAGAAAGAACGCGACGAGGAAGCTGATGGCGATCTCATAAAAGGACTTTTCAGAAAAGTGGAGGTGAATCTGTGATTGTTTAAGCGCGCCAGTAACGATATTTACGACTGCCTTTTTCATACTCCACAATTTATTTAGATGTATTCACACGCATCTCTATAAAAGGGTCTGTAAGGAAGGTCGGTCGGTCCCCAATATGTTCGAAACCGATTTTCGGCAATGGTAGAAATAAACTTTTCAGCACTACATCTTCACAGTGCTATAACTTAGAGAATATTTATGTACGTTACGTCATGGTTTACAGGGGTGTTCAATTTATGATACAATTACAATCTGGAACTGGACACTGATTTTATAGCCACTTAGAATCACATCATTCAGTGAATTGAAAAAAGAAATCTCTGATGACGTCATAAAAATCAGAAGAACAAAACAATCTGATTTCTTTAGGGAGTTGGTTGTTTTTTTTTTTTTTACCTGAACTCATATTGAATGTGAATCTCCACAGGCAGTCACTGAGGAGTGATGTAAGCAAAAGACTTATTGCATTGTAGTAATGACGGGTGGAACGTGGATGTATCGTTGAACTAATGACCTAGTTAGTTTACTCGCAGGATCGGAATTTTTTTCTAGGTTTTTATTCTCTTAGATTTTGTGGTCTGCTTGGAGGGCTCCGGTGATAGATCTTGATTTATTTTTCAATCGACAAAGCGTATCAACCTTCATTGATTTTCGACTAGTATTTCTTTCCCCTTAATTTTAGCTGCTTCCCATCCAATCTGTTTGCCGATGGTCGCAGACTATCGGTTTAGATGAGAAAAATACTAGTCAGATCTTTTACGGTTGCAAAAAGATTGAAACCTTGTTATCGACAATGGACACTGAACAGTGAATATTGAACGCCTGTGTTGATGTGTTCCATCATGGTTCCTGACCATACCGTTTTGTCTGCAGACTTGAAAATACTTCACTAGATCCATTCTAAAATGATTCTATTTTTGAAAAAAAGAAGAAGCTTTTCTGACCATTTTTGGAGCTTTATTTTGACGGCTTCGTTATCTAAATCTAGTCTCTCCAGAATTTAGATGTTTCTTGATGTTTCTTATTTACTGTATTTTAGATTTTTTCCAGTGTAAAACAACAGTGATGACATGAATGGTATCTATTCCGACCATATTCATTCTTTGATGGAATTTCTCCAACACGAATGTTGACGCTATGGTTGTTCCATTATTGACTATGATGGCGAGTTTAGACTCTCTTTATTGTTCTATGTGCTGTGTCTCAAAAGTGTGCCGTATGCATTTTTCCATATATGCAAACATGTATTTGGAGCCTCGAACAAGTCCAACACGAGCATTATGCCTGTCCAGCTTCTACCATAGAGATACTACTCTAATAATTTTGTCACTGGATTTTACGACATCTCAAACATCTAACAGATAAAAGGAAAAAAATGGGTGAATTAATACATCAGGACTCTGACATAAAGGTTTTGTTCATTGACCACTGAAATGATTTAGTCTAATTCATTTCATTTTTACAGTACGTTAACTTACAGGACACTCCTTGACAACGACTCAAAACTTCATTGCAATGTGGATACAAAGTCGGGATCGAACAGAAAACATGTATTTATATTTTAAGGGAGTTAAGAGTTGGTGTGCCGCATACGTCAAATATATTTCTTAGTGTGCCGTCATACAATCAAATTTGAGAACCACTGTCCTTGAGAAAAGAAATCTAAATAGAAATCTTCTAATAGCGGTCAAACTGAAAAAAAATTAACCTCGACGAGTGATTGGTATTAATTATTGGACAGATTTGCAGAGCACCCAGAGAGAAACGAAGACATAAAGATTTACTAAATTTTATCTATAATTATAACTTAAATATTTACTTTTATTAAATTAATTTGTACCAAACTAGAATTTCAAAGCCTCAGTTTTTAGGGATCCACACATAATTTGTGTTTTTGAATGCTAAATATATTGAAAATACTTTTCTAATAGAATTAAATTGTTGAATCGAAAATATTATCTTTTCTCCTTCGAAAAAAGTGTTCAGAATCGACCACATTGCTATTTGGAAGAGTTGCCAAATTAAATTAATTCTGATCTCCCCATGTTAAAAAATCTTCACGGCAACGCAATAGGTCTTTTACATAAAATCCCTAATGGCACCTGCAATCTTTGGCAACAAATACAGATTTCGTGCTTATTCAAATAGTTATGAAGGGTATTTTTTAAATAACTGATGGCTTGTTCATTTGAAAAAGCACAACATCTTTTTTATTAACATGTTAATTGCAATAGAAATTGGTTCTTCTCACATAGTGTTCATGTTTTTCATACTCAAAACCAAGCAACGAAGCAATTAGAAGCAAAATATCCGTTTAAATACTTATGACAGGTATAGTATATATGTATTCACCTATATTTTGCCAAATTCCTAACAATTGAATGAATTCCAAGATTGGAAACTCAAACCCTCCGGCAGACAGCCAAAAGGCATTAAGTTTGGATTTTTTTGGTCTAAGTTCACTCAACCCTTTCTTGGCCTCTAATCTGGGGCTTTGAATTTCGCATCTTGGAATAGTGCCTGTTTAGAAGATGGCAAAATTTAGGTATCTGTCTGTCTATCTATCTATCTAGCTAGCTATGTTCATCTATCTATCTAAGTCTATCTATCTATCTATCTATCTATCTATCAATCTATCTATCTATCTATCTATCTATCCGTCTGTTCATTACCTATGTATATATGTATATATGTATGTATGTATGTATGTATGTATGTATGTATGTATGTATGTATGTATGTATGTATCTATCTATCTATCTATCTATCTATCTATCTATCCGTCTGTTCATTACCTATGTATGTATATATGTATGTATGTATGTATGTATCTATCTATCTATCTATCTATCTATCTATCTATCTATCTATCTGATGACCCTCCCCAACAAAAAAACAACAAAAAAAAAATAAAAAAAATTGGTAACGATTCGATGGTCAGTAAAATATAACAAATCGTTCATTGCTGAGATCTCGGCGATTCCATTGCTATATAAGGTATTCATCGTTAACTTAGCCTAATTTACTACGGACACATTCAGGAACCATTCAAGTTATATTTTAGCGGTTATAGTCAACCGAATCCTTAGCTTTCTTTTTACGTGGTCGGGGTGTCAGCCGGTAACTAACTAACTAACTAACTAACTACCTACCTACCTACCTATCTATCTATCTATCTATCTATCTATCTATCTATCTATCTATCTATCTATCTCTGAATTATTATCAAATGCAGCATAGACAAACAACTTCGTTTCATCACTTCTCATTGTCTTTCATTTAGTTGTTAGGTATTAAATGTTTTTCCAATGATAAGCTGAAGGATGATATAAAGAAAAGACGGTAAATATTTAATCTAAATGCGACCAATTCGAAGTAATAACCCCTTTTTCAACCATCCTCTAATGATAATATACCATCTCAGCTGAATTCTTCAGAATAAGTGGCTGCTTCTGTAAAAGCACTAATTATGGCTTCCCGATCAATGAACATTTTAGTATGAATATGAAACTAAAAAATGTTTGAAATGATGATGATCTATAGAGAAAATCTCAAGTAAATATGGAGGATGCTTTAAGACTTCAGATCTGAATACTGTGAGCCGAGACACTAAAACTCGACGATGAAAACCCCAAACGTTTTATCAGAAGAAACAAAACGATATAAAATTTAAATCAGGAAGCCATAAACAACAAAACAGTAAATATTAAATAAAATATGACCCATTTGAAGCAATAACCTTTTTCTACAACCTTTCACTGATACGCCATCTCAATTGAATTCTTTAGGTTTAGTAAAAAATACAAATTATGGCTTCCCTATCATAGAAACTTTTATTACGGGGAGTCACTAAAACTAAATCATAAAAGATTCGAACGATTTAACAGAAGAAAAGAAGAAACAAAAAGATACAGGATTTAAATCAGGATGATATAAAAACGATGAATATTCACTCAAAACATGACCCATATGAAGCAATAACCCTTTTCATACGATCGTCTAATTACATTAGGTTGTAACATATGGAATTCTTTTTGAATAGTAAGATAAAGAATGATATAAACAACAAAAACTGTTCATATTTAATATGATCCATTTGAAGCAATAACCTTTCCCAATGATCCTCTAATGATAATATGCCTTATATATAATTCTTTGCCGGCGGCATCGTCCTCTTTACGAAGAGCCTCACAATCTCTAAATAATGTTAGACGAACTAAAAGAAGCATGCAAAAAAAGGTGGCCTCTACACGAACTTCAGCAAAATAAATGTCATGTACAACAAACATGTTGGGTACAAAGACACAACGATCGAAATTACAGACGCAGAGCTTGAGAAAGTATACCACTACATCTACCTAGGACATCGAATCTCCATGAAATCCCCAAGCGAAAAAGAAATAAAGCAAAGAATCAGGTTGACAATTTTTCGGTAAAGCAAGCTCGACTTTCAAGAACACACAAATCTCATCAGTCTGGAAGAGAAAAGTATAAAACTGATGCATCATGTCGATAGTCACCTATGGAGCTGAAACAGAACCTAACCAAAAGATTGACCATCAAACTGAGAACCATGCAACGTGCACATGAGGGAAACATGCTCTACATCACATGAAGAGATCACAAGACAGCACAATATATTAGAGAAAAGATAGTAGTCATAGAAACAGAAAACACCAATGGCAATGAGCTGGACATGTTGCAAGAATTCCAGACAACCACTACACATCATGACTGATAACATGGATCTCCAGAGATCATACGCAAAATTGTAGCCGATAGAAAGTAAGATGGTGAGACGAGCTAGATGAATTCAGAAAGTACTGGCTCTGCGATGCTCATGATAGAGAGGTCTGAGGAGGGTCTATGTCCAACGACAGACGCTAAAAGGATGCTGCTGCTGTTGATGATAACATTCTTTAGGTTCAGTAGTCACGAAATCAGTGGAAGAACCGATTATATTTTCTCAAGTATTGATAATTTTATTACGCATACAAAATTCAAAATGTTCAAAAACATGATAAACCGTAGCAGAAAATAGAGACATTCTTTCTCGTCTTGAGTCAAGGTGTAGTCACTGACGAACGGACTGACACATCGAAAAACAAAATGCCGTAAATCTCTTTTGGAGATAGTTCTACCTAGCTTTTTGGTTCAAGGGAGAGAACATGCGTATTTATGGTCTGACTTCCAGGCTTGTTTAAAACGTTTCCGTGTTCGTGACAATTTCTCAGAGTGCCCTTCCTGTTCCGATGAGATGAAAAGTGAACCCTTTTGTTGTCTATTCCAGGGATTCTAGAGTATTGTAATCACAACCAGTCTTCTTGCGCCCTTTGACAGAAAATGGTATTAACGTATCAGGTTGTTCCGAAAATAATGACCAATTGAATTAAACCACATTTTACTCAAATTGCAATTGAATTAATTCCCGATAGATCTCTAGATTTAGACGCAGAATGGACAGGAATGAGACATTGAACAAAGGATAAGGTTTCTCCTTCAGTAAGATGAGAAAACCATTCCATTTCACCAACACTAACTGAACGGAATGACAATGTAACAGGTTGGAATCCTCTTTTCTCTGAATCCTGTGACTTTTCGACGCTAATTGTAAGTAGCGGGTTGCTTTATAAACGTTTCCATACTTGAAGTTACGTTATGCTGATGTATATATATATATATATGTATATATATATATATATATATATATATATATATATATATATATATATATATATATATATATATATAAACCACTAAAGCAGACAACGTGCACTGCTCTGTAAAATTGACTCATTCTTTTGTAAATACTTCTATGACTTCAATGTGGTCAAGCTGTGCTACTGAATAACATTAACGATACAGATACGTTACCAATTCTCGGACACCCTTAGTACCAGAGGTCAGTATAAATAATTCAATAACTCACCTCTGATCTATTAATTATGCACATCCCATATCTTTAAAGCATTATAATTGTTCGAAACAAATATTAATTATGAATTAGATACTTAAATCTAATGCATTAATATAAATTATGCAGTTTATTAATATAAATCAATAGTGCTGTACTTGCAAATTCTGAACTAGACAAGGTCTGGTAGAAGATGGCGACCAGTATTAATTTACAGTTGTATCAGAGTCTTGAAGTGTTTAAAGGGCAACATCCTGGTTACTGGAAGTTGAAGGAATCGTAGATGCTGGACGACTGCATCGAAACTCATTATTTGTGATGATGAATAGTTTTATCTTTTCTCATTTGTTCACGTGTGTTTGTTTGGTTGTTCCTGCGCTCCTGGCCATACCATTTTTGTCTACAAAAATTGTCTTGTAAATTGGCCCCCTTCTAAAACGTTTTCATACTTTTTATTTTTGGCAAAATTTTTTTTTTGGTCTTATTGGAGCCCAATACTGAGAGATCTAATTATCACAACTAGACTGTCGACATGAAATTTATTCTGACCATATTTATTCTTCCATGAATTTTAAAAAATGACTTCAAATTTTGACGCAACGGTTGTTCGATTATTGACTGTGATGGTGAGTTTTGGTTATCTTTATGAATATATCATTGAGATGAAGTTGTTTACTTCTGCCATCGAAGTTGGAAAAGGTATGTGCATTCACTTGTGTCAATCTGTCCAACTGTCAAAACGATATCTCTAAACGTTCTCAATTAATTTTAATGAAAATCCGTGGGGTAGATGGGAAAAGGATATAGGAAACGTGATCAACTTTTGGGATGGATCCAGGGTTTTATTCTTGAGTGAGAAATACTTTTTATCATTTTCCACAAAAAGAAGTTACAAACGGACAGATAATGAAAATGCTAAATTTAAATTTCATGGTGTGTAACTCAATATTTTAATGTATTGCAAGAGTTGCATTCTCTGTCCTGTTTTCTGATATTCTAAAGGCGTAGGAAGAATTGGGTGTTCCCTTTCTGCTTTCTTTATACACGTGCTTTAACTTTTGTAAGATCCTCGAGAAATTCAAGTGTCCGCTTGAAATTTTTTTTGTCTGGATTAAAAACGGTGCCGGACAGGTTGTTGCAATATATTAAGACAAAGACGTCATTTAAAATTTATAGACAAGCTGGAAACGAATCAATCAAGCAGCTCTGTTTTAATGTTTATCAGTGTCAAGATACTTAGACCCGACCGTCGATCTACCGCTATTCACCCCCCACGCCCCTTTTTAATCAAGCGGTGTAGAATGAAGACAAAGAAGCCGAAAACCTAACAAAGACACTAATCTGGCTCAGAAAACCTCATTAGTGTCACGCACACACACAAGCACACACTCACACACGTGTGCACGTGCATACACATACACACACACGCACGCACACACACACACACACACACACACATATATATATATATGTGTGCATAAAAACATCAATACAAGTTTATACATCTGTACAAATATATATACCATGTGAGCGATGTTCTTACACAATTATAGACATGTTTATGTGCACGCACACACCCGGACACACACAAGCACGCATACTGATACACACTCATATATTGAAACTTCCATACCTTTTTTGTATATATATATATATATATATATATATATATATATATATATTCAAGACATGGACATAATTGGTCCAACAGAATAAATTCTAAATTGCGTTACATTATACAGAAAATTATTTGAAATGATCACCTGTCCTTAAACGGTTATAGTAACTGTGTAACAACGGGAAATCAGTTAAAATAAGTTTCTGTATAATGTATCGCATTTATTCGGTCAGATCATATATATATATATATATATATATATATATATATATATATATATATATATTAATGCATGACTGTTGCATTGAAAGAGAAGACTAAACAGAGAATGAGCGAGATGAGAACTCAGAGTGGAACCAGTGATCTGGGCCTTTCCATTATTGGGGACTGTTTAGCTTAATGGTAAGAGCATCGCTACGCTGAAGCGGCTACCCTATCGGTAGCAGCTTCGATTCCTGCAGCAGCCCCATTTTCTCCGATAGTGTATTCAATTTAAGAATATTGGGTGATATGTTAACTGTGTAACGACGGGAGATCATTTCAAATAAGTTTTTACGTGATGTTACGCAATCTATTATTCATAGATATTTACATGCATATATGTTACTGTAAGTGTGTGGAATTAGTGCGTAGTAATGGTTAACATGACCACAAGACAGCACAGTACATCCGGGGAAAGACAGGAGTCAGGGACATCATAGAATCCATTAAAAATCTCAAATGGCAGTGGGCTGGCCATGTTGTAAGAATAGCGGACAACCGATGAACATTGCAACTCACAACATGGATTCCCCAAGATCACATGCACAATCGAGAGACGAAATAGACAAATTCAGAAAGTATTGGCTCCGCGACGCCCATGATAGAAAAGTTTTGCAAACCTTGCGGGAGGTCAATGTCCAACGACAGACGTTGAAAGACTAACGATGAATGGTTAATAAGCTTGCGATACTGACTATTACTATTCTAACGAATTCAATCCTCAATGGGTGCCCCAAAACAGTGGCCTTGTGTCAGACTAAGCGGTATATACGCCATAAATACTGAAGCAGAATACAATTGTTATTTACTAAGTTTAGTTTGGTTTGACACAAGGCCACAGAACTGGTATACCCCATGAGGATCGAACCCATTGAAGTATTAATGGTTCGCATCACAAGCTGACTAGTCATTATTACACTGATTGTAAAACTAGAGAAACCATGAAATTCCTGAAATGTTCAAGAATTTCTCAAAATCCCCGTAAGTGAATACGTGTACACGTATGTATGGGCATAGATACTTGCTTCCCTCTCTCCGGCCCTCTCCCTCCCATCCCTCTCTTTTGTGTTCAAGAAGGCGAAATACCAGCGTAATTGTTCGATGCCATTTGACATTCATCTGCTTTAGAGCTTGATGTTGACTTTTCATCTGTCGAACCCAATTAAAATCAGTTCACATTGAAGAAGTAGACCGCAAATACAGTTCATATCTCTGGTAATCAGAGAGAATCACAT
>OY735239.1:34080534-34095534 GCA_963457665.1 Thysanoteuthis rhombus
TTATTATGTGCAGATGTAAATTTATGCTAAATTGATCCCTCAGTTCATTTCTTGTAGCATTTACAATCGCTTTACGAAAATTTATTGATCAATGTCTAACAAAAGGCAAAAAAGTAACTTATCAATCAATCATCCCCCTTCAAATTTTTTACTCCACCCCCATCATGGTATGGTGCCAAAAAACGTTGGTCTCATGATGCGTTCTATTCAAATACTAACAAGACCTGTTTAGATTTATAAATTGTTTTTTTTCTTGCTTAAATGGAAATGTACTATATATATATATATATATATATATAAGTAAGATAAATGAAAAACAATTATTGAGTCATCCACAGCCAGCTGTTTCGTTGTATTACAACTCTTCAGTGTGGCTATAGACTATCTATTACCCCACCCAGTGCCACGAGGTAGAGACACAGAAGCTGGTATTTTATCTCTGCCCTACGCAAAACGGGACGGTAAATAAGGTTGAATTTAAGCGATATATTTACTTACACGCCATTCCTCACCCACCAGACTGCTCTATTCCAGAGTTGGAAGAGGTATATATATATATATATATATATATATATATATATATATATATTATTGTGTCATCCACAGAGAGCTGATTCGATGTATTACATCTCTTCAGGGTGGCTATGGACTTTATCCCATCCAGTACTGCAAGGCAGAATTTAAACCCTCACAATGGAGCCGGAGGCCAATATCCTACCTCTGGACTACAGAACTGGGTGGTCAGTAAGGCTGAATTTAAGCGATATATTCATTTATGCAGAAACTCCTCATCCACCAGTGCTCTATTTCTATATATATATATATATATATATATATATATATATATATATATATAAACTCCTACTTAGCCATATATATGTCTATGTTTATGTGAGTGTGCATACGCACATATACAATATAAATTCAGTATACACGCATAGATGTCCTTTATAGTTCATAGATACATCTTGTTTTGGTAATCTCTAGAGTTTGATAAAAATATAATAACAACAACGACAACAAGTCTGGTTAGTCATTCAATAGAAACTGTCACGAAACCTGTATCTCTTTGCAGCATGCCTTGTTAGGGTCGGTCGATTAAAAGATCGGGAAAAGGAGTTATCAATGAATCAGTCACTTCTCTTGCATTTTGTCAGGCAGAGATCACTAAAAAGTCCAAATTCCCAAAAGGTGAGCGTGAATGCTACTGGGCACAAATTTGGGTATCAATTTAGCATAAAATTTCTATGTAAATTGAACCCCCAACCAAAAAAAACAATTAGGTAAGGATTAAGAAAATAACAATAAAAATGTTTTTCTTGGCTTAAAGAGTGAATGTTTTTATTATCGGACCTTTCCTTCCGATAGTGCAGCCTATACACATGTTACAAACATGTATGCATAGGCAGCCAAACCCACTTGGAAATTGAAGAAACCTATGTTGACAGTTTGTTTTTATGGCCAGTCAAGCCCCGGTCGAGTCAGTAGGTGGTGTTTTTTTTTTGTTTTTTTTGGTCTTGGGGGTCTATTGAAATATTTTCATTGAAATATTGCAAGAATGGCAGACAGCCGATGGACATCACGACTCACGACATGGATCCCCCGAGATCACATGCATAACCGCGGCTGGCAGAATATTAGATGGAGAGAGGAGCTAGACAAGTTCAGGAAGTACTGGCTCCGCGATGCCCATGATAGAGAAGTGTGGCAAATCCTGGGGAAGGTCTATGTCCAACGACGGACATTAAAAGACTGATGATGATGATGATGATGATGATGATGATGATGATGATGATGTTGACAGTTTTGATGACAGATTCCGTTGTCGGTTTCTTAAAAAAAAATCCATTTTCAAAGCAGCTGATTATACAGTTTCTCAATAATCTTTTATTTTTTAAAAATCTCCTGTAAACCGTGGGGTTCTCGGTGGTAAGAGCAGCTGGGTTGAATAACCAGGGTTCCCTGAGGCAAAATGGATATGCATTCAGGTCTGACTGAGAGCATATTCTCCATTTCCGATCTTCACTGTTAACTCACTACCGTAGACTGACTGCCTGTGTACTTGCAAGGAAATTTAACTATAATGGAAAAAAAATACTGGTGAAAATCTTTTACTGGATGAGTATCCCATATCCGGATTTTGGAATTTTTCGGATTTTATGATATCTGCATGTACATAATGAGATATCTTGGGGATGGTACCCAAGTCAAAACATTAAAAATCATACACATCCATACCTTGTATACATAGCCTGAAGGCAATTGATTTAATAATTTTAATTGAGTATGAAATAAATTTTGAAGTGATGATAATTGGTAACAGACAATAGTCAATGTTGTTGTGAACTTATTTTGATTGGGACTTGTTTCGTCTTTCACTGAGTGTGATATAAATATAGTTTTACAACCCTAAGGAGTTAAAGAAAATCAAGCTTTTACTTTTTACCTTGGAGACAAAGTTTTTCTCATGAACATGGAATGTTAAAAAAGATCATGATCCAAAAATGATATGTAGGACCATCTAGAATCATCACCTGGGTGCACAACCTGATCAACTAGCAACCTGAAATCTAAAAGCAGCGGAAATTGTAAAACGCCACCGCAGCAAAAAAAAAAAAAAAAAAAAAAAAAAAATTGCTTTCCACCTTAAATCGAAGGTATTCTGTATTGTAGGTCAAATAAAGTTGAATTTATCTGGGAGTTAAAATGTTAAGTGGTTCCTGTCAAATTAATAACCTGTCCATTATTTGTGCAAATCATTGTCTCTGTTTCTATGAAAAATGGCCAATTTAGATAATTAAAGACACAAAATTCCTGGCGGCAAAGTACTTTGATACTAGGCTTGACACTGATCGTCTTGGTTATTAACTACAGATTGACATTTCCCATCAGCAAATATGACACAGAATCAACAGAAGTTGAACACAAAATAATCCTCTACTGGGCCAGAACTGGAAAAACGAAATTGCCATTCTGAACACGGAACCATCACCGAATATGAATCTTTGATGTTCAACAAATCCTATCAAAGCAACCCCCTCAGTCATTCTGAGGCAGATCAGGAATACTGGTCACTTTGGTCTCCTCTTTGAGATCTTTACTAGACTTACAGATAGAGAGGCTTCTGACCCTATGTCATGTATGTCTGGAGATAATTTTTGCAATTATAACTATTGTTATAGGTCTGGTATTTGTTATATTTGCACTGGCACTAAAAGTACTATTTCGCTATTGCATTGTTTGGGTCCACCCTGTAGATATCTTGTTGCTAGTTGACCAGGTTGTGCACCCAGATTGTGATCCTTTCTTTTATAACATTCCACGTCTAATTTTCGAAGAAGTGGTGTGTTGTCCACCTGGATATTAGTTAGAATAGTGGTTCTCAACCTTTTTAAAGCAGGCCCCGTGATCCAAATTTACGGTGTCATCCCCTCGTACTGATGTTGTAATAACAGGGATATCTTTAAAAAAAAATTTTTTTTTTTTAACTCACCTCTTATTTTCTGCTCAACTGTTATCAATGTATTCCGTTCGGATGATTCTATTACGGGAAAAAGGTCAGTCAGGGACGCGACAGTTTAAACGAACACCCATTTAACATAGTCGAGTTGACTTTATTATCGCAATTAGTCAGACTTGGAATTTAAGATGTCTGAATTGAAGACATGAATAAGACTGATAGAGAGTGGAAAAGAAAGAGTCGTGTCAACTCGCGTTTCCGAGTTTTCGATATTTCTTTGTAAATATTGACTTTCTGTCAATGTTATTCTTATATAATAACAGGTACTTATATTTTATTTATTTTCCTTTTCAGTGAAAATTACCATGCTACTAAGAATGTCATTGAAACAGGTAACATGATAATAGAACTATTAAACAATATACAAGCATTAGAATTTTAAAAAAGATATAGATATTCATCCGTGAGTTTGTGGTATTCGTACGGAAATTTAATTTACAATTACAAATAAATTTCAATTCCCGGTAGTATTTTCGAGGCCCAATGGTCCAAGGTGATCTGTTAGTCAATCTGTAGCTTTTGGAGTCGAATCCAACAGGGAGTAAAACATTTTTTCTTCTTTTTCCTTGCTTTTTGATCATTGTTGGATCAACCTTTGGGCTGAGTATGCCTTTCTTTTTTTTGTTTTGCTTTTGACGCTAGTGATGAATTAACCATTAGACTGAGTATACTTTTCTTTCTTTCTTTCTTCTTTCAAACTCTTACTATTGAGATTTGAGTTTATTTTCGTATGTAACAATGACGGAAGACAATGACCAGAAGAAAAAGGAGTGACATCATGCACGAATAACAGAGACAAAGTGACGTACGCAAAAACTGATATGGAATTCACTCCTATTTCTAAAGCCCAATACAGGTTGACTTGTTCTACTAAAGTTAGCAAATTCTATTTATAGGAACTATCAAATAGTTAAAATGAGACACAGAGTTTTGGAATTATGTTGAATAGAGGAATAAATTCTGTTTTGTTTACATTTTAGATTTTAATGAGGCAAGAGAGATTCGCCATAGTGCAGCCAAGCTTGTTGAATATCTTTCCAGACAAACTCGCATACAGAAAATTGAGAACAATGAAAACATAATTCCTTTGGAATAGAGAGAATACCGATTCTCATCTGGCGAAAACATCAACATTCATGAACCATCCGAATGGATAAAAAATGAATTATGTGAAAGCACCGACGACTTTTAAATAACATTGGTTATGATCACCAATGGTTTAGGAAAATTTCGAGACTTGTATTTCCTTCGGCCATTGTCATTTGATCAGTATTTATTAAATCTCCGTAGCCCCAGAAATGGTCTGACCAACCAGCCAAGTGGGCTTTAGATTCTTCTTTCTTGTTTGTGTCAGTCTGTCTATCTATGTGTGTTCATCTCCCGGGAGCTCGTGATCACATTTTTAGGGCTATAACCTTGGAAATGTGTATGGGTTCACCACAAAGCACCATCTAAAGTGTTTTTTGGTCTCTATGGTCATTTTGGAACCAACAACGCCTACATCTTGTGCTGGTATGTTTTTTTGTAGATAATTTTAGATAGAGGATCAATTTGAAAAAAAATAGTATCTGATACTTTTTCTTAGATAATTAGTTCAGGTGCATGCGCACGCTATGGGGATTCACCTATGCAAGGTAAAGATATTTCATCTTAATTATAGATGCTTTTCATGGCAAGTACTGACACCGTTATTCTACGGTCATATTTGAACAGTGCGGATCGGAAATAAAGATCATGTCCCGGTGAAATTAGAACTCACAGCCTCGTTATTTCTTTCATCCTGATTTTAGCTGAATTCGAGTCTCACCGGGATCTTCATCTTTTTTTCAACAGGCGTTGTTTGCTTAAGACTATAGTCTAAATAGTTGCAATGAAAAGCAACGGAAATTAAGATGGAAGAAATGCAAGTAAAAAAATCAATCATGACTCGCCATCACAATCAATAATTGAACAACTGTAGCTCAAAATTTCAAGTCACGTGGAAAAATTCCATCGAAAAATAAATATAGTCAGAATAAATTCTAGTTATGACATGACTGGTGTTTTCCACCGGAAAACATCTGAAATAAGAATAAAATAAATCCAGAAACATCTAGTTTCTGGGGAATCTAAATGTTATCAATAAACCGGCCCAGAAAAGGTCAAAAGAAAATTAAAATAAAAGGAGTCTATAGAAGCACTCAAACCAATTTTCAAGTCTGTGGACAAAACAGTAGGGCCAGAACACACACACACACACACACACACACACACACACACACACACACACAGAGAAAACACAGAAAACACATGCAAATATAAAAATGGACAGAACCCTTCGCTACGGTGAAACAATCACCTATGATCAATCTAACGGAAAATAAGATCAAAGTAATATTGCATTTTCTATTTCAGCTTCTCTTAGTTCTTTTGTATAGAAAAGTTTTTTGAAATAATTTCAAGTGGACCAACAGACTTTCCCACCAATCGGAAGTTGAGTGCTCCTTTAAACTCCTTCCGAAATCCAAAATGGCGTTAGATGAAGAATCAATTACCATTATTTTGTATGGAAACAAACTGTTATGGAGATAGCGTGAACCACCTTCCTCTCACTTTCTCTCTTACATTCCAGTCTCTTGCGACTCTCACCACCCAAACCTCCGACAACTCAGCCCTTTATACCATCATCACCATTTTGAAGGGAGACTGGATACGCTAAAAAAAAAATAGTTCCCATACAAAATAATGATAATAGCTCCCTCATGCCATGGGGACAAACATATAATTTTGGCAATTTTATGTGTTTTGGACATATAACTACGATCTCGGGGAAATAATCGTGCGTGGGCATGCTACAAAACTCTTCCGCATCTTATTGTCCCCTCATCCATAAAAATATCATTAAAATTCAATGCGAACTTTTGGAGATATTGTACGGACAGTCCTGAGGATATGCGTAAATATAATTAAAAGCACAGAAAAATATCGCTCAATTAAAAGCTAATTCCTGGATCCACTCCGACATTTTACCACCCCTTTCTTACCTGTTTGCCCACCACACAACGCAATTCCATAGACATCAATTCAGTACTTTTGACGATATCGTATGGATAGTCGAACGAAAAGACATACGCAACCGAATACATATATATATATATCTTTCCGATTTCCTTGATATAGGTAAAAAAAATGTTTACGTCTCATCAATTTCATTTGAAGTTTTTTTAAAAAAGTGACTTAACTTGTTCAAGTAGAACAGTCCATCTGTTTTTAATTTTGCGTAGGAGATATCTTTATAAGCAAAATATACATTTCATCTAACTTTTATCATGTATTACAGCCAAATGAATAAAGAAACACACAAGAAAAGTCACAGTGTTTATTGTATAGATAAATGTTTTTTATAGTTTAAGTGGACATCTTGCTTTTAAAGTAGATTGTATGTGCAAAAACTCCTCGTTTCTCTAATTTGGTGAAAGTGAACTTAATGCGAAGTCACGTTAAATCTTATCAAAGAATTGCATGAAACTTGTTTTTGGTATTGATTCCGCATCGAGAAGGCATTTTTTCATCTCCACTTAGAAACACAGAGAGCTTTTTTGCAACGAACAATGACAGAATATTGGAAACATTAGTAAATTCACCATTCACAATAAACACTCTCACATATACACATACATATATATATACACACAGAGGCAGATTCCCGCACACACACACACACAAAGGAACATTCACACACACACACACACACACACACACACACGTGTATATATATATATACACAGCCATGAAACATCGCCACCTATTGTAGTCTAACCATTGTTCTTAACACGTAGCGATCGGAAGAGAGAAAGGTGCGCCTGTTGTAAAACCAATGTCCCTAGATAAGTGGTTTCGAAACTCTGGTACCCTTCTATAAGATGAAATATTTTGGCGAACCCCATTTTTAGCATTTGTTAATCCATTAACTACAATATATAAACAATTTTTTACTTTCAAAAATCCTATTTATTCTAAACAGAGGAATTTTATTTGAATTTTAATATATGGTACAGTTCTGTATACAATAATAATGTTTTCACATGCCGTGCAGTGGATGACGTTGTTTCCCTGTCACAAATGTCGATTTTCAGGAAGGGAGATAATTCACGGAGACGCTATGATCGCTATTACTTACGGACCAAATCTTTAAACTGGCTATTTTCGATCGCTGAAAGTGGCTGTTTTAAAAGGGATTTTTATGGAAGAAATGGCGGAAAGGTGCTGGATTTTGAATAAATTTTACGGAAGAAAATTGAGTAGAAGACTATGAACATTTGAAACCATCTTATTAAATTTGAAATGAAAAGAAACAAATTGATTAAATCAGACAACAAACAGTTCCAATCAAATAGGGAGTCTCAGTTACTTTAATATAGCAAAAACTCTCATACCTACTGACCATATCCCCAGACCTAGTCATCATCACCATCATCATCATCCTCATCATCATCATGTCTTTTAACGTCAGTCGTTGAATATAAACCTCCCCTGGGTTGGCCTAACTTCTCTATCGTGGGCGTCGTTTCTGAATTTGGCTAGTTCGTCTCTCCATCTAGTACTCTACTGACCTCAGATGTGCATGTGGTTTCTGGGGATCCACGTTGTGAGACGTGATACCCATCAGTCGTTTGTCATTCTTGCGATATTGCCAGCCCATCACTGTTTTTTGATGGATTCTATCTCGGACTCCTGTCTTCTCCCGGTTATATCGTGCCGTCTTGTGGTCTCTCCAAGTGAGGTTGAGCATAATTCTTTCGTGTGAATGTTGCAGGTCTGTCCCTTGGTTAGGTTCCATGTTTCAGCTCCATAAGTGACTATTGGGAAGTTTCATTGGTTGTATAGCCTTCTTTTTAGGATTAGTGGGTTTTTCTTGTTTTTGAAGGTTGAGCTTGTTCTGCTAAAGGCTTGCCACCCTATTGTGATTCTTCGTTTGATTTCATCTTTTGGGGGTCTCATGGAGATCAAATCTACTAACTAACCTAAATTCCAAATCTACCTACCAACCCTTTGCCTACCTACTAACCCTATCGAAAATAAAATCCTCTTCAGATACTCCAATTTTGTGGCCCCCTGTGGTAGACCGATATAAGCTCGATATCTTCAAGGGGCCTTTTGTGAATAACTGTTAGATGTGAGTAATCTATGTACGAAGGGACGACAGTCTATCTGCCTGAACAGACAGAGATGATTAGATTAAAAACAAATAGCAGATTCTTTTTTCGCGGGACGAATTAATTACAGAATTATCAGAGGAAATATTTTGAAACTTAACTCCGGGCTTTGAGGTAAACATCGGAAACCGGACATGAAGTGAATCGTCCGAAGAAAAAAAAAAGTACGTTTCTTTAATTCATTGAAATTGAACTTAATATAAAGTTACTTTAAATCTTTTCAAAGAAACAAATGCAACTTATAATGTCTGGTATGGATTTCACATTTAGAAGGTATTTTTTTCCTACTCTTGGAAACACAAGGCGACTTTTTTCCGGTAAACAAGAGCAGAAAATTAGTCACATAAGAAAATTCTTCTTTCAAAACAAAGGCGTAAATAGATGTAAACACACACACATACGCACACACACACACACACACACACACACACACACACACACACACACAATCGCGTGTGCAATGAATAAGTCATCTCAGATTTGCCGACAACATCGTCCTTCTTGCTGAGAACCTTCATGATCTCCAAATTATGTTGGACGAAGTAAACAAAGAAATGAAAAAAAATGTTGGTCTTAAACTTCTTATGGAAAGTCTATGTTCAACGACAGAAGCTAAAAGGATGATGATAATGGTGATAATGATAACATTGACAACATAATCATCACGGATCACTCGAACGAGAGAAAGAAACGCCTACCCTAGAGCTAAGCTTACTAGATTTATCACATCAGTCCACGAAGTTGTAAGAATAATATATTATTCACTCATGTCTGTCTGCCTGCGTGTCAACACAATATCTCTGAGAGTTATCAATGAATTTCAATGACATATCATGGAAGAGTTTTTTATGGGCTAAGGAAGAACAGATTAGATTTCGAGTCGGATCCAGAAATGTTTTACTGTTACCTCACCTGCATCGTAGCTATATATCTGTATACACCATATCTATAAATGTTTTCAATTAACTTCAAGGACATTTTGAAAGGATCAATCAAACATGGAACAGAACAATGGTTTTTTTTTCCTTTACAGTACCCCTCTATCATAGTTATATATAAACTGATCTTCATTTAGTTTTCAGTGACGATTATGTTGGCAGGGGTATGCGCTCTCTGAGTGCTCTCTAGATGTAGCTGCAGTTAATTCAATAATCATGGTGTACTCTATTCTGGTGGCCTTGTGCCAGACGAAGCCAAGCTTAGACAATGTTTATTCTACTAAAAGTTACAGACCATTGCTACCGTAATGAGGTCGATGAGGTAGAATATCTCGGACTACTCTTATAGACCATCCCCAAGACTCACCAAACCTTTCTATCATGGGCCTCACGGAACCTGCTCCTTCTGAACTCGTCAAGTTCAACACATCACCTGATATCTTGTTTGTCCCAGTTTCGCATGTGATCCATTGGGATCTACGTTGCGAGTTATAATGTCCAGCGGCTGTCTGACATTTTTGCTACATGATCAGCCCATTGCCATTTAAGTTTTTGAAAAATTTATTATATCATATCTCTGTCTCCTGTTTTTCCTCTAATATATTTTGCTGTCTTGTGATCTCTCCATGAGATATCAAATATGATCCTCTCTTGTTCACGTTATATGGTTTCCAGATTGGGGGTCAATCATTTGGTTAGATTCCAGGTTTCAGCTCCATAGGTGGCTATCGGGAGTATGTATTGATTTTATACCCTTCTTTTTGGACGAATAGGATTTTCTTGTTCTGTCTTTTAATTCAGGTAAAAGTGCCTTATTACAAAGATCGTATCTTATTTTCATCATTGTATCAATTTATAATAAACACTTTGTATATTTACTTTTGGGAACCCTCACACGCGTTTTGGGGCGTGTACCGTTGCCCAGCTACCTGGAAATTAAATCTACGCAATCGTAGCCATTTTTACTTAGGTTCCATGTTTCAGTTTTATAGTGGACAATCGGGAGGATGCATTGGTCGTATACACTTGAAGGTTTTGCTTGTTCTATCGAAAGCTTTCCAGCTTAGAGTAGTTCTACGAGCTTGATTTCTTTTTTATCTTTTTCTTGAGTTTCGTGGAGATTCGATGTACTAAGTAGATGTAATGGTCCACTTTCTTCAGTTCCGCGTTTTTTATTCTGATGGTTGTGTCTTGGTCCTCTACGTTTTCGTTGTACATGACATTTGTTTACTGAAGTTCATGTGAAGACCTGCTTGCTAATAAGTTCGTCTAGCATGTTTGGAGGTCATGAAGGTTCTTGGCGAAAAGGACGATGTCGTTTGCAAATATTTAGTTGCTTAGTTAATCGCAGTCTATTCTGATTCATTTATTTTCCCAGTCTAGGTCCTGGAAGATCATCCTGAGTCAAAGGTTTTGACTCTTTTGTCCATTCAATTGCAAAAAAAAAAGAAAAAGAAAAAAGCTACGACTCAAATGTAAGTCATCAATGCCAGATCACATACTATTTGTTTTTGACGTTTTGAATTTATTTTCTTTTTCACGTATCTATGTGTAAAAAAAAAGGGAAGATGTTTCCATTTAGACCCGACCCTGCTCAAATTCCTGCATCAGCCCCTTGGTGTGTACACTACCTACGCGCCCATTCCACTCAAAAAGTTCCCAATTGCAGATTACTATTGAGTGTTTCGCTCTCCCGATCTTCTACGGGTTTCCTTGTACCAGACACGGTGAAATCTATATAGGTCAGTCAGAAAATGTGTATTTATGCTTGCAATGTTTTTATTTATCCCTGTGTCATACTAAACGAAGATTTTTTAAAAATCATATAACGTAACGTGGAGTGTTAATCTTACAAACGTTTGCTAGTGAGTTAGACACTTTTGTGCCCTTGTGTCACACTGGGCCAAGGTTGGTAAAACTCCTTAATGTGATTAGTTGTGCTTGTTTCCTACACACCCATGTCGATAGAGGAGTTCCGAATCGTTGGTTAATGCAGGGCCATATCCAGGAGTTTGATGGAAAATTCTTTTACGAATAAATACATGAAAAATAAAACTCATTTAAGTAATAGAAAAACAAGAAGGTAATATGTGATCCGACATTTTCCAATTACATTTGAGTCGGAGCTTTTCAGCACAAGAAATGACAAGAGAGTAAAATAATTAAGTAAAGAAATTTATCACAAAACCGATGAAAAAAGATAGTATAGAAGACATTTTGAATGAAAAAGAAAATATTTCTTTCGTTTTTTAAGGTTAATTTATAATTACTTGGGGTTATTGTTTCCTTTTTTATCTATGAAATTTCTTTATTTAGATATTTGCAAAATATTTAAGATTGTACTTTTTTCGCGCAGGCAGGGGCCCAGAACCCCCCCCCCCCACGAACCCCAACCCTATAATTAGTAATTTGGGCTCTCTGAGTTCCCTCAAACGTGGCTATATGCAAAGCCTGGTGGAATCCATTGCAGTCAGTCGGCTAATGCATATCAACGCGCATGCGTAGCTATGTCTGCAAACAATTTCTTCACTTTCTTTGCGTTACTTTGAAACATCTTCACTTTCAATCGATCGTTTGTAAAGCGGTAAAAATTTTCTCTCTGGTTGATTGATCCATCCATTAGAACTTCGTCACAAGACAATAGAAATAAATAATTAGGTAAATAAATACGTCAAATCGAATTGAGGGAAGAATATAAATAAATTAATACCATCAAAAGATAATCGTTGACGGTATTTTTTCCCCGGTTATTTACGACGTTTTTATTTCTCTTGTGTGTCGTATGCATCTCTTGCATTTGTAAATCAATCCATTAAATACTTAATTCCAATTCCGGTCAGTTTTTCCGTCTGTTTTTATCTCTTTTATTTTAAACGAAATCCACTTTATTCCTAAATGCATTGCTAGGTTCTCTTTTTAACTAAGAACGACCGAAATCTTGTGTTAAGACCAGATTTGGATAGGTTAACAGCATTTTTGAGCAATCAAGTGACCCAGAGACACAGAGAGAGAGAGAGAGAGAGAGAGAGTGGATGTTA
This sequence comes from Thysanoteuthis rhombus, assembly GCA_963457665.1. NCBI lineage: Eukaryota > Metazoa > Mollusca > Cephalopoda > Oegopsida > Thysanoteuthidae > Thysanoteuthis > Thysanoteuthis major. The sequence goes on from OY735239.1 coordinate 34,093,226, forward strand.
AAGAGAGATAGACAAAGTTCGCAGCAAAGAAAGATAGCTCTTATTTTGATGAAAGAAGCGATAATGAGAGAGAGAGAGAGAGAGAGAGAGAGAGAGAGAGAAGGAAAAAGAAATTATACTTTTTCACGGCACGCTACGTCATATTATTATTTTTGAAAAATCAGTTTTCGAGATGAAAAAGATAAAACACAAAAAGAAAGAAAGAAGGAAGGGCGGAAGGATGGTAAACAACAAAAAGCAAACAGTGTTTATAACTAATGTATACACTCCATTATTTATAACTTTTTCCTTTGACAATGAATTATTGCAAATTTCAGACGATAGATTTCCTTTTATTCTTGATGTATTGATTATTTATTTGTGTTTCCGTCATTCAAATGGTTATTAACTCAGAAAATCAATTGGAAACAAATATTGATATATTTTTTATTACAGAAACTAATATTGACAAACGCTGTCAATAATTGCCAATTCAACGTCGCAGGTTTTGAAAAAAGTCTGTACTTTCCCTAGTTATATATCAGTCATTCATGGAACGATTATGGGCAAATTAATCTCGTTAGAACATTGCTTGGTCAATGACTTCCATCTCCATTTAGTGCTCCAATATTGTAGCCTTTTGCCAGACTAGGTTCTGATTTGTCTTTGTTTGATTAATCCATCCTTTATAACTTTGTCACAATACAATATAAGTAATTAGATACGTCGAATTAAATTAAGAAAAGATATATAAATAGAAAAATATCAAAAGGGAGATATCTTCGTTGACAGTATTGTTGCCTGTTCATTCTCGTTATTTTTCTTTTTTGGGGCGTGTGCCTTATGCAACTGAACCATTTGTAAATCAATCCATTAAATGTTTGATTCCAATCCTGGCAAGATCTTCACTTTTTTCGGTCTATGTTCTTTTTCTTATTCAAAACTTTATTCCTAAATACACAGTGCTCTTTCTTTTCATATAGCAGTATTTAAGGAACAATTCTAAGCAACTTGATCTCGCCATGGCAATGACTTTGATTCCCGCTGACTACTGAAATGTTTTGTCATTGTGTCAGACTAGGTAGTCATTTCCTTTTCTTTGACAGAAGTATCCATTATCGCTTTGTCACAAGACAATATGAATTGTTGAATAAATACGTCGAATGATATCAAGGGAAAAATACAAAGAAGGTAATACCCTCAAAAGATAACCGTAGGTGCCAAATGTGGCCAAGAGTTCTATCCTTTGGATCTGCATGTGTTTGTATGTTCCAACAATTCTGGCCATAATGTTTTGTCTACAGAATTGAAAATAGGCATCAGAACTCCTCTAAATTCCGTCTAAAATTTTTGTTATTTATTTTTTGGAATAAAAAAGATTTTTTATGTTTTGGAGCCTTATTTAGACGTGTTTATTAACAACGTCTGGTTTCTTCTGGATCGAGACGTTTCTAGATGTTTTCCACTGGTAAACGCCGGTGATGTCAGGAATAGATTTTATACAGACTATACTTATTTTCGATATTCGTTGATCAATGCCTTTTTAATAATAATAAATAAATGATCACCCCCAACACAACATGTTGCCAAAATAAATGAATGCTCCAACCAACACAGCATGCTGCCAAAAGAAATAAATGCTCCAATATTATGGCTTTGTGTCAGACTAAGAAATATTCCTATTTGTTTGATTTAACCAACAAACAAAATTTCGTCAATATCAATAATAATCACGTTTCGTCTATATTGATAAACAAAGATAATTCCGTTGAAAAATGAAAGTGTTATTCAAGAATGGGTCAGCACTAAGAAGCCTAAAGTTATTTTGTTAGATAACTTATTTCCAATAATTCAAGTATCCTAATTCTATTTTTTGAAAAGCCTCAACTCAACTAAGATTGTTTTTAAGTCTCAAGTCTCAAGTATATCATGGAACAAACGTTAAACATTGAATTCTTTTTTTTTTCTCTTTTGTTCCAGTTTCAAAGAATTAGCGTTCCTGTGACGTATTCTTCGTTGTTATGACAACAGACGATTACATTTTACAATCCTTTTATTGTTTTAATGGCTCTTTCAATGTGTTTCACATGGACGAATCCATTATGATTTTTAGGTCATTACAGAACTCTTACCGGACGGATAATTAATTATAAAACCAAATAAACAAATACTATTTTTGCATATATGGTTTCTATCCTCCTCCTCCGCTTCCTCCTCCTCCTCATCATCATCATCTTCATGATCATCATCATGATCATCACCATCATCAATCTTTTATCGTCCGTCGTTGGACCTAGCCCTTCCCTAAAATTTGCCACACCTCTCTATCA
>OY735239.1:34100534-34215534 GCA_963457665.1 Thysanoteuthis rhombus
TGCAACCTGATTTTACACAAGACTCTACTAGTGGGACACACACTGAGACTCGAACCCATTACAATTGTAATGGTCAGCATCACAAGCTTGTTAACCATTACTACACTGCTTGTGAACTAATGAAATTTATGATTGCCAGGGATTTCACGAATTCATAAGATTCACATATGTCCAATCTGCACGATAGTTTTTGGTTCCATGTCTGTTCGATATTATGTTCTTATAGCATCATACAGCTTCCGCTTCTCGCCTTCCTTCTTCGGCGAAAGTGCATTCGTCGTCCTGTATGTACAGTTGTCTGAAAATAGGTACGTACAGATTGGTAAGAAACAAGGTCACGATTAGATCATTTTCCCGGTTTTTTGTATGATGTATGAATAAGCCGCTATTCTCTCACTAAAATAGTTCTTCGGCTTAATGTACATTCAGCATCGTAGTTTTTTGTTCCATGTCCTTTCGGTGTCATATAGTCTTTGGCTCCACGTACGTTCGGTGACATAGTTTTTTGGTTCCATGTCTGTTGAACGACATAGTTTTTCGGATCCATGTATGTTCAATGTCATAGTCTTTTTGGCTCCATATCTGATCAAAGCCATAGTTTTCTGGTTCCACGTCTGTTTATTGGTATAGTTTTTTGGCTCCATGTCAGTTCATTGTCGTAGCTTTTTTTGGCTCCATATCTGATCAATGCCATAGTTTTCCGGTTCCATGTCGGTTCATTGTTATAGTTTTTTGGCTCCATGTCTATACAATATCATAGTTTTTCGGCTCTGTCTTTTCAATGTCATAATTTTTCGTATCCAAGTCTATTCATTGTCGTAGTTTTTTGGCTCTGTGCCTGTTCAGTGTCATAGATTTTCGGCTCTATGTCTGTTCAATGTCATAGTTTATTTGCGTCCTCGTCTGATCAATCTCAAATTTTTTGGCTCCATGTCTGTCCAATGTCATATTTTTTCGGCTCCATGTGTGTTCATTCTCATACTTTTTCAGCTCCATATATGTTGGGTGACAGAATTTTAAAGCTTAAAGCTTCATGTACGGTCGGTGACAGATATTTTCGGCTTCATGTCTGTTCTGTCATAATTTTAGTCCTCGTTCTTGTCCCTGGGCAAAAATGCATCTGGCGTAATGCATGCACACTGGTCTGAAAATCGATGCATACGAAAGGAGAATATACAATGTGAAATAATTCCCCCAAATATTGATACGATGTATGAATCATCTTCTATTCCTTCATGGGAACGTAGGTAGAAAGGGGCTTGATTTTGTTACAGTATGCCGTTTGACAAGATTTATCAAGAAGCCTCTAATTCTTGCAGACAGAGAGTGATGTTCCAGTTTCTTCAACGTGTGATATACCAATACACGGGGGCAATCAGTTTTTTTGGGGCTTCTCTCGAAACTATTCGTCCATAAAAATCAAGTGTACATTCCTAAATTACCTAACCTTCTCTTATAGATTACAGGCATGTCTTGTTTCATTGTACTTCGTTGGATTGCACTTCTTAGATATTACCATTAAAAATGAAACGTTTGTCTCACATTTTCGTAATTTTCACAATATTCCTGACTTTTCCATTGCACACATATTAGAATTAGACCAATGAATATCCGTATAACGGCGTCCAAGTATTCAAGCGGAATAAAACGTCGCACGTCTTCCATTCTAAATCAAAAGCTAGAAATGGTTATGCTCAGCAAGAAAGGTATGTGTAGCATTACGGCAGTTTAGTCACAGCACCGATTCACGTACGTGTCGTATACCTTTGCATATACATATATCATCACTGACAGGCTAAAAGGGGCAGTACAGGGACAAGGGAAACGAAATGACTTTCTCCTCTGAGTATGCATGTTTGACGAGAAAAGCTGTTCAAAATGACTTGAGACACGAGCTTGCAGAGTTTTGACTTTTCAAGAATGATTTAGTTGACTTTTCAAATAGCTGTCTTGATTCCGCCCCGCTCACTTTCCCCCTTCTTTAGGACCGGAATTGCCTCGCTCGATCGACGAGGCAAACGACAACAACCTCACTTTCGCTCGAAGCTGTCGGTCGTATTTATGGGTATTTGTTTACGTACCAAATTACACTATCACTTATATGTGATAAGCACACATCATTTAGTAGTAGCAGTGGGTGTCTTAACAGATACACGCAACAAGCCACCCGTGTGTGATGTCTTTAATTTAGATAAGTATGGCTAGAAGAACTCAACATAAAAAGAATATCGGTGTTTATCTCTCTCAAAGGTCAACAGTTTGACCCTGTACGGGCCCCCAGCGCTCTCCGAGCGGTTGACTCCCACTTTAATACAAAAACGCGACTAAAAGATACATGCAGACACATACTCAATGTACCGTACATACATACAAAAATGTTTTCTATTTTGCATATAGCCGTTTTGATAAGATACTTCTGTAGCGAACTTGTAACACATACTGTAGTCTTTGCCAATACGCCATAATCTGATACATGTCGATCGCAATGATAGGCCAAAAATTAGGCCTCTCACCTAAAACTGTTAACAAAGTTGTGGACGCAAAGGAAAAGTTCCCGAAGGAAATTAAAATTACTACTCCAGTGAACTCACGAATGATAAGAGAGCGTAACAATCTTATTGCTGATATGGAGTAAGTTTTAATGGTATTGATGGAAGATAAAACCAGCCACAATATTCCCTTAAGCCGAAGCCTAATCCAGATCGAGGCCATAACTCTCTCCGATTCTATGGAAGCTCAGAGCAACGAGGAAACTAAAAGCTACTTTAACAATAAAGTATTTTTAATTATTGAAGCAGGCACATTGTTTACTCGGAGAAATAATATTATTGCGCACTCAATTGACTGCAGTAGAGGGTAAACAACTTTTATCATACACTAGGAGACCAGAAAAAATCGTGTGACTTACTTTATTGGGGTATTCACTCTATTGCATTGGGCTGGAACCGAACTTGCAAAATATCCAAGGTAAGCCGGTATTTCTTAAAGAGTATCGAGACAACTTTCTTACATTCGAGAATTTCTTCATGTAAGACCAAATTAAAGAAGTTTTCAAAGGATTCATAAATTATTTGACTAAAGTATTCTCCAGGAAGGGAATTATTGGCTTGCAACCAAGATGCAATAAATGAATGGGAATTGAGGAGTAGTGTTTCGCTTAAGTAGATATTATTTCTATAAATATTTTTCAATTTATTTTCCATGGAAGAATCGATAATTCCACCTTGAATAACCCGATGAAAAATTTAAAATCTATAAAAGTTGTCGCTTCAGTTCAGAACATGATTCCAGCAGTTTCAATTAGATTTATTTTCCCTATCCAGCCTTAGACTTAACGTTACAGTTCAAATAACGCATAACCTTTTCCCCTTCCAGTCAAGTCGAGATATGTACTTAATGCGCAAGTATAAGCGACAGAATAAAAATAAAAATGCCAAATAAACAGAACAGATAGCCATCACCTTTTTTTTTGCAGACGATCCATTTGCTAACTTATTCGCCATTACGACTTGTAAGAAATATTAGGCGCCATGTTTTTTTTTCGCTTTCACAGTATTTGTAGATTGTATCATACAAACGTCAAAATGGAACTTGGGTTTGTTGATCCTTTCTTTTATTTAATTTTATGGATTCGATTCAGTATCAAATGTTTGTTTGCTGCCTCCTTTCCGCCATATTTATCTCTCAAAAGTTAATCATCCATTTTCCATTCCTCCTTTCTCGCTCCTTTAAAAATTTGTATTTGTCTTTCTTTTGCCTCTTTGTTCCTTTCTCCTTTTTCGTTATTATTCATTTTGATATTGGGATCGACGCCATTTATTCATTCATTCATTCATCCATTTATTCATCTCTATCTTTCTTGAATATCTTTTATCTGGTATTTTCCCCTTTTTTTGTTGCTTTTTTACTTGTTAATTTATTTCTTCTTTTCTTTCTTTCACTCGGTTATTCCAGTAGGTCCATTGACGATAGATAGATATGAACAGAATTATATATATATATATATATATATATATATATATATATATATATATATATATATATATATATATATAATTAAATAATTGTGTCATCAACAGACAGCTGTTTCGTTACAGCTCTTCAGTGTGGCTATTGACTATCCATTATTCCATCCAGTACCGCAAAGTAAGATGAAAATCTTCGCTTCAGACCCAGAAGCTGGCATCTTACGCAGAACTGGACGGTCAGTAAGGTTGAATTTAAGCGATGCATTTATTCATGCAGAATTCCCCATCCACCAGAGTGCTTTATTTCTAATTTGGAAGAGCATTGCATAAGCTTATAATGAACGAGTTACCTCACTTAAAGAGTGCTCGACCCTGAATAAGGGAGCGTTAATTGTGATAATAATAATTAAATAATTGTGTCATTCACAGACAGCTATTTCGTTGTATTACAACTCTTCACAGTTGCTATCGACCAACCATTATCTCATTCAGTACCACGAGGTAGGATCAAAACCTTTGCTTCAGACCCAGAGGCTAAAATCTTACCTCTGCCCTATGCAGAACTGGACGGTCAGTAAGGTTGAATTTAAGCAATATATCTATTCACACAGAATTCCCCATCCACTACACTGCTCCATTCCTAAATTAGGAGAGCATTTCGTGTATATATATATATATATATATATATATATATATATATACACGTGTGTCTGTGTATTTCAAGAGAATGGACATATTTGGTTCGACAGAATGAGTTATAAATTGCGATATATTACATATCTGACATTATATCCCGTCGTTACACGGTTAATATATCATTCAAATTAGACAACGTAAATGGTATAATTAATTAAAGAAAATGGGGCTGCTGCAAGAATCGAACCAGGCACCAATAGGTAACCACTTCTACGTAGCAATGCACTTATCATATTGTGCTGAACAGCCTGCCGGTAATGCAAAGGCCAAATAACTTCTTTCAACTCAAATCTCGTTTATTCTCGGTCTTTCCCGTCTCTTCTACCTCTCTATATGATAGTTGATCTTCCCAAACACACGCACACACACACACACATACATACATACATATATATATATATATATATGTGTGTGTGTGTGTGTGTGTGTGTAGGAGGATCAACGATAATTTATGCATCTTCCTATAACGTTTATAGATAGGGATCCAAATAAATCGAATCATCTATCTTCAGAAGCCCGCGGGGAAGAAACATAGGCATGCCTGAGAACCGAATCTCTTATTTCAATTTCAATTTATATATATATATATATATATATATATATATATATATATATATATATATATATATATAGAGAGAGAGAGAGAGAGAGAGAGAGAGAGAGAGAGAGAGAAAGAGAGAGAGAGAGAGAGATGAATAAAATGCCTTGCAGCAAAGACAGAATAAATAAGTAGGGATTGAGGAGTAATATTTTGGTTGAATAAATATTTTTTCTATAATTTTTTTCAATGTATTTTGCATGAAACAATCGACAATTCTATGTTGAATAACTCGATGAAATACTCAACATCTATAAAAGTTGTCGTTTAAGTTGTGAACGTGATTCTAGCAGTTACAATCATGTTCATCCTCCCTACTGGGCCCTTAGACTTAACTTTATAGTTCAAATAACACATAACCTATTTTCCTGCCAGAAAAGTAGGAATATGGCCTTAACGGACAAGCTTAAGCGACAAAGCAAAAATAAAAGCAGACAACTAAGTGGTGCTGATGGTCATCACCACTGTATGCAGACGATAGTTTCGTTAAACGATCCATTTGCTTATTCGCCATTACGATTTGTCAGAAATATTTGGCGCCATGAATTTTAGCTTTCACGGTGTTTGTCTATTGTATGATAATACGAATGACAATAATGGAATGTAGATTGCTTATAATTCCAGTTCAGCAAAAAATAATTCATTATCAGAATCTTTGTTGCTTTCTTTTCTTTATATTTGTCTCTGAAAAGTTTATCATCATTTTCCACCCTTACTTCTCACTATTTTTGAAATGATTTTTATTCTTTTAAAAATTTCTCTTTGTATTTGTCACTCTTGTTTTCTTTCTTTGTTTCTTTCTCTTCAATGTTTTTTTTTTATATTGACGTTTGGATCGATATCATTCATCCCTCTATTCATGCTTCCTTTCTTTCTTTTTAATTGATTTTCTTTCTTTCTCTTCTTTCTTCTGCACACTTTTTCCCCAGCAGATTCACTGACGAATTTTCAAGTCTGATAGATAGATATGGACATTCTGGGATAGATACATACATACATAGATATGAACAGACCGAGAGATTGATAGATAGATAGATATGAACATGCTGAGAGATTGATAGATATGAACATAGATAGATAGATAGATAGATAGATAGATAGATAAGGAACAGACCAAGATAGATAGATAGATAAATATGAACATACTGGGATAGATAGATAGATAGATAGATAGATAGATAGATAGATAGATATAAACAGAGTGAGATTGATAGATAGATATGGACAGAGTGAGATTGATAGATAGATACATAGATATGAATAGACTGAGAGATTGATAGAAAGATATCTATGACTATATATATATACATTTACATATATACATATATATATATGTATATATATATATATACATATATATATATGGAGAGAGAGAGAGAGAGAGAGAGAGATAAACAGACTGAGATTGATATATCGATAGATGGATGAATGAATATGAACAAGCTGATTCGGTATATAAATAAATACGAATATGGGTAGACATATATATATATATATATATATATATATATATATATATATATATATATATATATAAATTTGCATGTGTATGTGTTCGTTTTACTACTTTCTTGGTTTACAAAATTTTTGATCTGTGTAAGTCTATGCATCCTCCTGATAGTCACCTGTGGAGCTGAAACCGGGAACCTAACCTAGAGACTGACCTGCAAACAGAGAAGCATGCAGCGTGCACATGTGAGAATCATGCTCAACATCACCTGTAGAGGCCACAAGACAGCACATAGTATATTAGGGAAAATAGGAGTCTGAGACATCATAGAGTCTATAAAGAAACTGAAATGGCAATGGCCTAGTCATGTTGCAAGAATAGCGGACAACTGCTGGACATCACGACTCAAAATGCGGATCTCAAGAGATCAAATGCTGGGCCGAGGCCCGCAGTATATGAGTTGGCGAGTTGAACTGGACATATTTAGAAAGTATTGGCCCTCGACGTCCATGATTGAGAAATCTAGCGAATACTGGGTAAGGTCTGTGTCCAACGATGGACAATGCGAAACTGATGATGATGATGATGATGATGATGATGATGATGATGATGATGAATGCTATTTTCGTTTCCCTGGTTCTGAATTAATTCTATTTGTTTCTAATTCTTCTTATCTTTTATTATTGTATTTATTATTTTTTTTGCAATCACCTCCGACTGTTCGACAATTGCTTCGAGGCATCGAAATTGGTCTGTGTTTACAAGCACCTATTTAAATGCGATGTATTTTTTTAGCAAAGGGATTCCAGGGCGACTGTTGAGAGGCAGAAAAAAAGTCTATGAAGACAGGAAGGAAAAAAGAAAAGAAAAAGGAAACGATGTTGAAAATTCGGTGGAGGGAAAGGGCTAAAAAATTAGAAAAAAAATTGATAGAGAGAAAACAAAGACTTGAAAGAAAGGAAGGAAGGAAGGAAGGAAGACGGAAAGAAATAGAAGAAGAAATAGAAAGAGAGATGGAATTCGAGTGTAGAGAAAGAATGAATAAATCATTGAGGGAGAAGAACAGAGAAACAAAAGTGAAGGTACGGAAAAGAAAGAAATAAAGAAAGAAAGAAAGAAAGAAAGGAAGAAAGGAAGAAGGAAGAGAGAATGAAAAAATATGAAATTCAATGGAAAAAGAATGAAATTTGAAAGGGCGAAAAAAGAGACAAAGATGAATTGCACGAAAAAATAAAGAAAAATAAAGAAAGAAAGAAAGAAAAAGGGATAGAAAAAATATGAAATTCGATGGAGAGAAAAGAAAGAAAAAAGAAAAAATAAAGGGAGAAAAATAGGGTGATAAGGATAATGACCTGAAGGAAGAAAGAAAGAATGAAAAATATGCAATTCGGTGGAGGGAAAGAAAGAAATTTTAAAGGGAAGAAAAAGATTATAAAGATAAAATACACGAAGAAAGTGAGAAAAAAAGAAAGAGCGAAGTAAAAAATATGCAATTCGACGGAAAAAAAGAAAGAAAAAAGAAAGAAAGAAAGAAAGAAAGAAATTTTAAAGGGAAGAAAAAGATTATAAAGATAAAATACACGAAGAAAGTGAGAAAAAAAGAAAGAGCGAAGTAAAAAATATGCATTTCAATGGAAAGAAAGAATGAAAAAAGAAAGAAAGAAAGAAAGAAATTTCAAAGGGAGGAAAGCAGAGAGATAAAGATAAAGACATAAGGGAGAAAGAGCGGAAGTGAAAGAATAATTTCTATCTTAAACTAATCAATAATGTATACATCGGACTTGCTATCGGCAAAGGGTGAAAAAAGAAAGGGGCAGTTATAAAATAAGAATACATTTGAATGAAAAACACTGAATAAACCAGGAAAAGGACAGAAAGAAGGAAAAACAACAAAGGAAAGGAAAAGAATGAAGATAAAAGTAAAGAAAGAAGATTTCTGTGAATGTGCTTAGAAGAACTGTGAGGGAGGAAAAAACTGGAAAGGAATGAATTCCATTAGAAAAATCAAGAAGGATACAGAAAAAAAAATAAATGAAGGAAGAAGGTAAAAAAAAGAGAGGGAGGAAGAAAGAAAGACAGAATGATGTTGATCAGAACATAGAAAAATGAATATAGAATTATACGTGTAAATAGTAGGGAATAGAAGGAAAAGAGGAAATAGTAGAGGAGAGAGAGAGAGAGAGAGAGAGATTGAGAGAGAGAGAGTGAGAGAGAGAGAGAGAGGGAGAGAGAGGTGGGAAAGAAGACCAAAAAGGAGGAGAAGAGCAAGTACACAAAGATCGAAGAAAGAAACAGAAAAGAAAGTGTTAAACCAAGAAAAAACAGAATAGTACAAAAAAAAGAAGAAAGAAATGAATTAAAACAGAAACAATGGGAAGACGTGTTGTTCCGAACAAACACCAATCAAAACAATCGCAAACCAATAAATGTACGTAATTATTTGACGAAATAAATCCAAATAACTCAGTAACAAAAAGCAGACGACATTAGAAGCTAGAGAAATATCGATTGATTGTTAATTAAAACAGGTTTTATTCGTTCAGTAATGGAAATGGCTCCGAGTCTGCCGTTCGTTTTAATGGTTTCGGTCAGAAAACCGACCTCTAATGCATTAAGATTTGCAAAAATACAGTTGCCAATAGTTTTTTTGTTTTTGTGATATACCCTTTGTATTGTTTAGCTAAAGAAGTCACCATTTTTTTTTGGTCTTAGTTTGATCTTGAGTGCTGGTCGTCCGGGTCACATGATGTGGGTTTTTAGAGGGAAGTCATAGTATCATGACGTTTGATGCTATGAGATTCAGAAGAAATTGAAGAAGTTGGGGAATCGAGGTACCAAGAAAAATGAGAGGAAACATATAAATATGTGGGAAGGAGCAAAAGGTGTGAAAAAAAAAGGACAGAATGACAGAAAGGAAGAGAGAAACATGGTGTACTACAGAGAGGAGAGAAAGAGGAAGAATGAAACAAACAGACAAAAAAGATACACAAAACGGGCCTGGTTAGTCACTCAATAGAAACCCTCAGGTGACCAAAGTATTTTGGCAGCGTACTGAGTTGGAGATGATCAATTAAAACATAGGAAAAAAGAGATGAAGAATAAACAATTTTCATTGCTTGCTTTTTGTTGAGCAGCGATCACTAGAAAAAGTTTGAATTAAAAAAAAAGCACCAGGAAATAATTTATCATAAACTTATATAGCAAATCGAACCAAAAATTAAAATCCTTTAAAAATGTTCAATTTTTCACCCTCTAGCTCTATTGGTGCGGTCTGTACACGCGATGCATACATACATAGCAAGCAAGTCAGACCTACTTGAAAATCGAAACCTATATTTGCAGTTTTTGTTGACCGTCTCAAACTCAGATGAGGATGATTTATATGTTGTGTACTTAGGTAACAACTTTTATTGTTGTAAGTTTGATCAAAGATAAAAAGATGGAAAAATAATAACATGCTTACTTTTTGCCTGGTTTCAAAGATGAGTAGAAGTACAAGTTATATATATATATGTTTCGATGTATTACATAAGTTATATATATATATATATTTATGTATGTATATATGTTTCGATGTATAGTGTGGCTATAGACTTTCCATTATCCCATCCAGTACCGCGAGGTAGAATTGAAACCTTCACCTCAGACCCGTAGGCCGGTATCCTACCTCTGGACTACAGAACTGGACAGGTAGTAAAGCTGAATTTAAGCGATATATTTAAATTACACCGAAATCCCTCATCCACCAGAGTGCTCAATTCCTATAGAAGAGCATTGCATGAGCTTACAGTGGATGAGTTACCTCACTTAAAGAGTGCTCAACCCTGAATAGAGGAGTATTAATTATTCTGTCATATATGTATACATACATATATATACGAAAGAAAAAATGATATGTAGGATAAAATATTATCAATATACAATACACATAAAACCTTACGTATGACTGTTTACATTTATGATATAAACTATATGATAAGGAAGGGAGGTGGTGTTTGATCAACATTGCCGGGGTGCCATGTTGATATAATTGTTTTGCTTTTAAAATCCCTGGAACGGTTACATGGTTAACAACTAAGTCCTACAAATAAGATTTTAAACATTGTAGTATAATAATTAACTGTAGTTGAAACAAGGAAGAACACTGAAGAAAATTAAATTGACAGGTATTTGGAAATAGATGACTGAAATGACACGGAAAAATTGAGAGAGAGAGAGAGATAGAGAGAGGGGTATATATATATATATATATATATATATATATATATATAGAGAGAGAGAGAGAGAGAGAGAGAGAGAGAGAGTATGATTTCCAATGATGGTTTTTAGAACTACAAAAAGTCTGTTGATAGAAAGTCTGCTTCTATTTAGTGACTGGGTTCAAATCATTCTGTTCCGGAGCAGAATTATAACTGTGTTATAGTCAGATCCAGTCCTTCCTTATCATTTCATTCAAAGATTTTAGGAATAGAACATACAATAAAAATTGATCAATACTTGAAAACGGCAGAACAATTTACGTAAACCGATTAATTAATAATTAATAGCTTTTTAATTTGGTGACATTGCATGAGCCATCAGCATTCTAAATATTTCGAGTTATTGATGTTGCACAATGTTTCGGCCTATCCATTCTTCAGTCATCGTCAAGTGTGTAATTCGTAAGAAAAGTGAAAAAAAAAGTTATTTCTTTAAGCAATGGAGGATTAATATACTCGCTAAGATACTAACCTGATCAGTATCTTCTAAGACGTCTATAGCCAATGGGGAAGAAGGACAATCAGGTATGGCTGACCATATTAGGAGGGAGATGGGCACTTATAATTCCCTTTGAGACAAAATTCAGATAATTAACAACAGACACTGCTGGAGAGTGAAGAAGTTGGAAGAGACGGTGTATTTTGGCTTACAAGAGAGATTCATGTCAGGCTTGTATTTATTCAGCACTGTGTGATTTTATTTGATTAGCCAAGATGATATAAGGAAACTCTTCCGGATATTATGGAATCGTCTGGGCACATAGTGGCATTGTGTGAACATCTATGTATCAAGTGTTGCTAAAATGGATTGATCTGGTTGGTATGATGTTTTTTTCCGGTCACCGTTGTCCAAAGGAAAAAGTTTTTTTTCGTTTTTCTCACGAACATCCGCAATTGGAAGAAAGGATTCAATTGTACGAACAAAATTTGAAAGTATTTATATCTATTTTCACTGACGAGGAAAATATGTCAAGCAACTAGAAAAACAAAAAACAAAACAAAAACAAGAACCATAAGTTCAACAATGCGTCCACCACCTGTGGTAGTAGTAGTAGCAAGATGAAGAGCAGGAGGAGTAAGAGATGAAGATGGTTCAGGTGAAGGTCTGAACCAAATTTCATATCAATCCAACATGATACGGCAGAAAATTGATATCAAGTACTACTAATTGTTGTTGTTGTTGTTGTAGTAGTAGAAGTAGTAGGAAGAGGAGGATGGACGGAGGGAGGTGAGGATGGTTCACCCGAAAGTTGGGACAAAGTTCTATATCAATCCAACCTGAACATATTAGGGACCGATTGACTAAGAAGTGTCTTATAGAGATACGTGAGCACATCTAAAAGAAGAAAGTACACTTGCAATATGAGAGTTGCTAAAAAAACGCAATTAAGAGCCGAGAGGTTTTAAAAGTTGCAGAAGTAATACTCTCTTGGCGAATTAATGAGTCGGTCGAACTTTGAAAGCCTTTTCATAATGATCAGGTAATTAACATGGACTTTATTAATTACTCGAAGTAGTCAAGATAATTAAGTCTTATGAGTCGGGCGATGATATCAGGGACAGTCAACCGCAACTGTCATCAAAACTGTCAACATAGGTTTCTTCAGTCTTCAAGTTGGTTCGGCTAGCTGGCTGACTATATGCGTATGTATCACCCGTATGTATAACCCGTACCAAAGGAGCTAGAGGACTGAATAGTTAAATAATTCACTCTTTCATCGTGTGTAGAAGAAAAAGCGTTCATTTTGTTCTGAAATTTTCCCCCTTAAGTAGTTTTTTTTATTGGGGGGCTTTTTTTACAATATAGGTTTAAGCTTAATTGGTCACTTTCACGCTTGTTTTTTTATAAATTTAGTGATCAAGGTACTCCCCCCAAGAAAAAAACAATAGAAATACCATATTAATTGATCCCCACTATTCCCAATTTTTTTAAATTGATCATCCCCAAAGCTGCCAGTAGAAATCTTAATTGGCAGGTCTGGTTTGTCACTCAATAGAAGTTTCTATTGATTGACTAACCACACCTGTCTTCCAATTAATCGGACATCTTAAGGTGACAATAGTCATTCGGTCTTTTGGTCAACTGAGATTGATTAATCACGTGACCCAACAGCAATTCGATTGTAGTATTCCGACAATTAGTAATTATTAGTCAACCCTTGTCGCCAAAAAATGAAGGTATTTTGAGTAATTATCAGAGTCAAGCGAAGATCTACTCGCAGAACCCGTTCGGCCAGGGGGTCTGTACTATTCTCAGTTTTTTCCAACGAAGTTACCTTTTACATTGTTGGATTGGGTTGAAATTTGGCACTGGAGACTTTTGGACCAAGGTGCAACTTTTGTATTCATGGAACTATTAAAGGCACCCTTAAGTTGGCCTCTGGGATGGAAAGCCTTCAGCAGAGTAAGCTCAACTTTCAAAAACCAGATGATCCCAATAATCCTGAAAAGAAGAGTATACAACCAATGTATTCTCCCGATAGTCACTTATAGAGCTGAAACATGGAACCTAACCAAGAGACAGACCTGCAAACCGAGAACCATGCTGCGTGCGCATGAGAGAATCATTTTTCAAACTTACATGGAGAGATCACAAGACAGCATTATATCCGGAAGAAAACGGGAATCCGAGACATCATAGAAACTCTATAAAAAACTCAAATGGCAATGGGCAGGCCATGTTGCAAGAATGAAAGACAACCGTTGGACATCATGACTCACAATATGGATCCCCAGAGATCACATGAGAAACCAAGGCCGACAGAACACAAGATGGAGAGATGAACTAGACAAATTCAGGGAATACTGGCTCGCGACGCCCATGATAGAGAAATGTGGTGAATCTTGGGGAAGGTCTATGTCATCGTACAGACGTTAAAAGAATGATGATGATGATGATGATGATGATGATGATAAGTTGGCCACAGCTTCTGTCGATCCTGTTTCCAAAACTAACCCAACCATTTCAAGTGCAGAGATTCTAAAACTGTCTAAACTGGCTCTAAGTACGTGAAAATATTTGAATGTAGAGAGATAATTAACAGATATTCCCTTTGAAACGTATTTGAGGTGCAAGAAATGAAAATACTGCAAATTATTTGAGCCTGCTCCTTTGAAATAAATAAGACAGTCACTGTTTACGGAAGAGTTTGTGAAATTTATTGGTTGTGTTGCGATACAATTAAGTGGAGTCGAAGCTGTGGGCACCGATTATTATCTGCTGGCAATTTTTGGACGAACCACTTCTTTTAAAAGAATTTTTTTTTGTTTTAACCAATGCTTAGGGCATTTCTTATAGGCCCCAAATAGGTTGTATATTTGTCTTAAATTAACATATGGTTTCCTCTTTCACAAAAAAGAGAAAACGAAATTGATATTCGTCGTATATATTAGTCCCCACGACCGGCATGTGTGATCATCGGTTCTCGAGAAATCTAATAAGATAGATTAGAAAAACTACAGATTAAATCTCTTTTATCTAAAATTATACATCTAAATTTAGATATAAAATATCTAAATTGGCAATGGATCTAAATTTAGACATAGATATCTAAATAGGCAATAGATCTAAATCCAAATCACACATATATCAGCAGTTCTGGAGAGATGTAATCAAAATAAATTGAAAATTACGCATAGATCTTTTACCTAAAACTGTAAATCTTAATTCAGATATAAAATGTATACATTGGCAAAACTGAAGAGAAGTAACTGAAATAACACGAAGCCGTGGGTTCGTATGGGAATCCATTTTACAAGACTATTTTGGTAGGGTGCTCCCCAAAGGTCTTGTTTCTTTCAAACAAGAACCTTTTGGACGGACGCTGCTCTCGTTTTTACAAAATTTAATCTATTGTTAGGTCTGCATTTGCTTTCATCTCGAGGATAATGATCTGATGTCCATCTATTTCTATATCATACTAAACGTCTGATTCTCCCAACCAATTTTACAAAGGTTGATTTTTAGTTGAACCACGTCTTTTTTTGAACTTTTGACTTTACCCCTTTGCCAAAAACGCTTCCCGTGGGCCCTGTCGTGGCGTCTCTCAAATATATGTCCATATAGTGGTGTAATTCCTCTGTTGAAGGGCAGGGCTCGACTGTTGTGTCTGTATTTGAGCAGTCGTCTCGTGCTTTGCATATTTGCTAATGTCAATAGCCACGGACAGTCTTAACGAGAAAATTGGCTTTCCTCCCGAGGAAAAGCGTCAAAGAGGTCTTTGGTAAGGCATTTTAGGTTAGGTTTTTAGGATTTCCTTAACACTCTGTTTTGGTGAAATATATCTTATATGGGGCACCCAGACTGGATCAAACTCAATTTAGTTGGCATTTACCAAGCTTGGCTTAGTCTGGCATAAGGCTAAACAAAAGAATGATTAGGTGCTACGGAATCTTGGTACTTCAAAATTCTAAAAAGAAACTGAGCAGACTGTTTTGAAACGTGGTAGGAATTCTGGGATACGTGTGTGAGGTCCCAAAGGGGGCACTTTGAAGATGACTTTGGCACCATGAATAGGCCAATTTTTTTAGTTAATACTAAGTGGCAGGATATTTTCCGGACAAAACTCGACATACCATATTTCTAAATAACAAGATGATGTCAAAATGATTTTCTCAGAAGGTGACATTGTGAACCACAGTACACGTCTGGAGGGTTTAAAGAATGGAAGGACATATAAATATATAGAAGAAACAAGAAAAAAAGTAATTATGAATTGATTAGTACTTTCTGAAAATAAGGATGGGCAAAGGTTCATAAGAGCACAGTTGTGTGTTACGAATTACGCAGATGGTATGAGTGTTATATTCTTGGACTTATTAGTTACGGCTAAATCTAGAAACAATGGAGTGACAAAGATCCGGTCGACGCGTATGTATATAGAGGCTTGCAGTCTCAAAGTGAGAGCGAAGATTCGTTTCGGGCGAGGCACTTTGCCTGTGACTAGATCTCTGCCCCCACGATTCTAGCCATGAAAAGGTTCGCAAATACTCCAACAATCTATTGATACATTAGCAAAGATTCAAGTAGAACGGAGCTTTGACATCATACTTTAGTAGTTGAATGTCAATAGACCGGATTATTTTTTATAAACAAAATATATTGTGAAGTGTTATTTCATTCGGTCCTGTTAATAAAACAGAATTCTCAGGACGAGCAGTTTGAGTATCAGTTAATAAAAATTGTAATTTATGAAATGCAAAATTCAAACTTTTCTTCTATTCATAAATCCAACTCGAAGACACTTCGAAGAAAATGTTTCTTTCAGCATAGCCACCGGTTCTAGACACGCCATTTCCAGCCACACCAACCCGCAAATACACCACAGAACACTTCAGGACCAAACCCTTCACCTCTCCGGCTATACGAAATTTCTGGTTCCGAAAATAAACAAGGGTACGTATGTTATCTATCCGGGCCAGGTATGTTAGCCAGGGGAAGCTCCTCAAACCCCTGGTAAAGCTACAATTCCCTAGGTAGGCTGAACTTTCTCGTGATGTTAAATGGCTGGATACTTTCCGAACAAATCTTGTCAACAAATTTTTCATTCGGTTGTTTGACGTATTTTCAAAATTCCAATTAAGCGAAAATAGAACAAATTAGAGAATTTTTCTCAAAGCTGTCTGTGCCTCACTGATCAAGACACTGATTAAACAATGTTTTAGTTATTTTTACCATCACAATACACCTGTTTCGTAATTATATATGCCTCTCCCCCCGTTACAACGCAGGTCGTTATCTTCCGGTCCGCGTTATAACGCGGGTGGGTGGCGGACCACAAAATATCAATCAAGTCCCCAAATAGCTAGATCTAGATACAAAATGGCTGAATTATAACGCGGCTCCGTTGTAACGCGGTTGGCTTTTTTTGACCCTTGCACCAGACTTTTAGTAATAAAAGAATTGGGTCAGACTTCCTCTCATTTATTTATAGGAAGTTGAGGGAGGTATATGCATTCACTTGTATATGTCTGTTCACACAATATCTCCAATAGTTTTCAATGAATTTCAGTGGAATTTTTGGTCGGATCCAGGATTTCTTTACTATCAGTTCCGCAACATCTTAGCTATATGTATGCACAATATCTCCAAAACTTCTTCATGAATTTCAACTTGATTTTTGGCACAGGTATGCCATGAGATAAGGAAAAATTGGTTAAATTTTGAGGTGGATCAAGGTTTTCTTCGTTTGAGAGATATTTTTCATTGGATTTTTTTCACACTTTTATCTATTCACTCATGTCTGTTCATACAATACTCCCAAAAGTTCTCAATGATTTTAATGATATTTTGTAGAAGGCTGGGCGATGGGTAACAGAAAAAGATCCAGGAATATTTTCAGAGTTACGGGAGGTTCTGGGACCGTAGGCCACTCGACAAGGAAGAATTGGCGATTCCATGAATTTATTTTCGATCGAAAGATATTTTCCATTTTTTAAAATTCATTTCTTTCATTCATCCATGTTCGTCCACACAATACATTCATGTTTATCCACACAATATCTCTAAAAGTTCGCAATTAAATTCAATTAAATTGTATGAAAAGTTGGACAGCTAGCTAAGGATGAATTCATTAAATCTTGGGGCGGATCAAGGAATCTTTTTACAGTTTCCTCCCTACAACGTAGCTATATTCCATTCAGTTACTTCTGACAATGCTGTTTGATGAGAAATGCGCTCTCTGAGTTCTTTCTAGTGTTTACAGTATAGAGAGGATGATTTGGGAAAAGGTACGTACACAAAAAGAAACATCTATTAATCTACATTTCTTGTATTGGCGTCTTGGCTTGTCTCTGTCGAAGCTAGACGTAGAAGTACGCTTGTGTTGTGTGCCGAACTCAACAAAGCTAAGCAAATATTAGAAAAAAAGTATGGCCGTGATGATCTGTCAGAGACAGCAAAGGTAAATAAATGAGAGGAAGTCTGACCTGGTTGCTCTCGACTAGTTCCTAGTAAAACTAATTATGAAATTCGCCTGGGTGCTCACATGAGGAACCTTTTCCTGCACTCTCGTACTCAAAATTTTTCCAAACTTTGAATCTTCAAACACGGCTAACCACAAAAGAACGGTCTAATCACAGTTGCTGGGTTTGGGTTATTTTCTAAAATTTATCTATTTTATTTTACTCAGAGTCACACCCCACGAAGTCCAGAGGCTACTCTATGTATAAGGTTAAAGTAATTCAAATTCACAAGATATCTATCTACCCTGGATTCGAAAAAATAGATATCATATCCAACAGGGAAACTAAACAGTCTTTCAGAAGAAGAAGCTGTTTGAGTGGGAATTATAACGGGTACGCAGAATGGTCAGAAAATGTGAATGGGATTCCTTAAAGATAGCAAATCGTGTTCTGACTGAAAAATTTCTCACTGGTCGAACCAGATGATTGAGCTCCCCTGAACACTTTCCATAGAAATAGCAATAGAGAAGTGCTAGGCTCGTTACATCTCGTCGATGGGAGATTGGTTCAAGAGATGAGAATAGCTCATCACCAACTGATCCACGCGCTCCATTCTGCACCATATCGAGGCTAGATTACACCTGCTGGGTGGAGCTAGCCCAGTGGCACGAGCAGTGTTCCATTTTTGGATCGTATCTGACTCTTGTAGGTTAGGTCAGATATTTTTTAGAACCGTATAATGAAATTACCATTTTTACTGTGTCCGAATCAACAGCTGAAACATTAGAGTTCCTCTCCAAGTCTGGTGTGAACTTGAGGCCAAGAAGTTTAGCAAAGCATTGGGCCTCTTTGAGAGTGGTTCTATCCATCTGTATCGGGGGAAAATTGATGGGTGTTATGATGGCAGAAAGTCAGAAGCACATATATTTTGACATTGATATCTATCTATCTATCTATCTATCTATCTATCTCTCAGTCTGTTCATATCTATCTATCTATCTATCTATCTATCTATCTATCTATCTATCTATCTATTTGTCTCTCTCTGTCTGTCTGTCTATATCTATCTATCTATCTATCTATCTATCTATCTATCTATCTATCTATCTATCTATCTATCTATACTCTGCCAAGCTTTTACGGTTCATAGTAAATACTTAAAATTTTTCACGCACACTCAACGAGTAAGGAAAACATTTTTTTTAACAACCCTAAGGTCTTTTGTGGAAAATTCAATATGCAATGTAAATTTATTCTAAATTGGTCACTAGTTTATGGCTGTTCTTTGTTGCTGATATTCAGACCTTTATAAATGATCACAGCTCAACAAAGGGCGAGAGAAGTAATATTCATTGATCACCTCTTTTTCCCAACTTTTTAATTGATCATTCCCAACACGGAATACGTTTTTTTATTCCTTCATTTCTTCCTCGTCTATTTTCCTACGTCATTTAACTTTCTAACGTTTTGATTTCTTTCTTTCCTTCTCTTTTCCCCCGCCTTTTTCTCTTCTTATTTCCGTTTGAACTTTCTCTTTTTTTGAGACCTTTTTTTCTCTCTTAGATATTTCTAGATATTTTTTGTCTTCATTGTAGATGTTTTCATGGGGAAATACTTTTCGGAATCTTGATATTTCTAGATGTTTTTTCATTATATTTGAAATGTTTCCATTTGGAAATAGATTCCAGATTTTATATGGTTCTAGATGTTTTTTTTAAAAGTTTTTAGATGCTTTCCAGTTGGCATGTTTTCGAGAATCTGTTTTTAAATGCTTTTTTCCTTCATTCTTGATGTTTTCTCGTGGAAATATTTATCAGAATCTAGATTTTTCCAGATGTTTTGTCCATAATATTTAAGATGTTTTCATCTGAAAATATATTCCAGGATCTAGATGTTTCTAGATGACCTTTTTAAAAAACTTTATCTTAAACGGTCCCTTATTGAAATATTTTCAATAATATAGATGTTTCTAAATGTTTTTTAAAATTTTACTATAGATGTTTTCAGCTGAAAATCCTTACCAGAATTTAGATGTTTCCAGATATTTTTTTAGTATATTTTAGATGATTTTCAGTTGAAATAATCTCCAGAAACTAAATGTTTCTAGTTTTTTTTATTACTCTATTCCAGATGATATCCAGTGGGAAACCATTTTTGATGAGTTTTCTCTTTACATGATTTTTATGCCACAGTTGTTCAATTATTGGCTGTGATGGCGAGTTCTGTCTTCTTTTTTTTTGTGTTTTTGTATTTGAGTGCCCCACTGCCCCTAGTCATAACGTTTTGTTTACAGACTTGTTTTTTTTTCTTTTTCATTTTTGGCAAAAAAGCATTTTTTAAAAACCTTTTTTTGGTCTTATTTTGACGGGTTTATCATCCAGGTTCACCAGAATTCAGATATTTCTTGCTGTTTTTTTTCTCTAATTTAAATGTTTTCTAGTGGGAATACTATCTAGAGAATTTTATACATGTTTTTACTCTCTATATCTATCGTTCTGGACTTTTGGTGTCCACTGCGTCAAATTCGACACCTGACAGATAAAGCAACAGATACATTGATACAAACGAACTAGTGTCGCATTATAATTAGATTAGTCCCCCCCCTTTGTGCCAATATCATGAATAGAACCATAATAGTGTAGCACTTTGTTCTTTCATTGAACTAAAATAATTCATTCTCCTCTTACTTCGTTATTGCTTTTACAACACCCTTCATTTCTCTTTCTCCTCTTTCATTCTTTCCAAATTCTTTCAGAGCCCTTCCATTCATTTCTCTTTCTTTTATTTCTTTTCCCTTTCCAAAACATCATTTATGACCCCACCTTTCTCCCCCTTTGCCTCCCCTCGGGTCATAAAATAGACAATAGTAACTTTAAGATGTAAATTACTGTCCATTTAAAGAAACAAAATGTACTAGCATTTTAAGGGAAATCATGAATCACCATCGCTCATATATGCCATGTTAGATTTAATCAATTAAAAAGTTTGAAAAACGGGTGATCAATGAATAAATTACTTCTCTTGCCTCTTGTTGTGCTGTGATCTGATTTAAAAAAACAAGCAATGACAAATTTAGCAAAGACTTAAATTGCATATTGAATCCTCCACTAAAAACCTATTTTGGAGCAAAAATTAAAAAAAAAAAAAAATCAAAGCAAAAATAAACAACAAATTTTCTCCACTCATTGAGGGGAGTGTGCGTGCAAAATTCCAAGTTTCTACGATGAACGGATAGGGATGGGGGAAATCCGGATCGTTACATAGATAGGTAGATAGATATAAATGTCAGATCACATGAATAACTTCAACCAAGCAACAGTGGTTAAACCGGTGCCTAGTTGGTAGCGGTGATTAATAGATATGGGCATCACGAGATTTACGGTTCAACACCTCGTAAATGAAAACCAAACAAACTTACAAGCTTACTTCAAATTAAGCAATAAGTACAATGATGTTTTTTGTAAAATCCGCTTACTTTTTTACCCCTTTATATTTGGTCTCTTTTCTTCGGATTTTTTCTCATATTTTTTCGCTCCTTCCTTTTTCATTTCTTCTCCCTTTTCTCTTCTCTTCATTAAAAAAAACAAAACTTTCTTTCTCAATTCTTTCTTTCATTTTACACAGCTTTCCCCCCCTTTCTTGTTTTTAAATCTCATCCACGACCCACTTATCTCCCGTTCTTCCTCCCCCGGATCACCAGATCGCCAATAGCGCCTTCCAAGTCTAAATTACTGATCACTTAAAGAAACAAACTGTATCGATTCGACACCTAAAGAACCCAAACACAAACTTCCTTTCGCTCATTAGTGATTGGCTCCCGTTCAAAATGACTCACATACTCTATTCTTGTTTTCAGTTTCTAAAATAACCCAGGACCAATTGTCTCGTATTTCCAACTCATCAGCTTTGCCTGAGGTGGAACTTGATGGTTACATATATAAAGATGTCGAGTTTTCCGGTTCAACGCTGTCTCTTTGAAACTGTAACAAGCATAAGAAAAAAAAACGATAAACCAAAGAGTCGGATGATCCCGTGTCACGTGACTAACGAGGCGATGATTTCGACTCCATTTTTCAAACAGACAACCGAAAAATCTTCTGCGGCAATCCATAACCATGTACAATAATCTGTAATTTCTCTGTGGATTTATCAAGAACCGCTGGTCAGGAAACTCCAAACTAGGCCCAGCACTGTCTTGTGTGCTGACTAATATATCTGTCAATCTCAATGGACGGCATTTATTCCTAAGGCCATCTTCTTAACTAGTGTCCCTGACGGATTATTCAGAGATTTTAGATCGACATTCAGTGCCACTGGGCTATTTTTGATTTTTGAGGCTGTGTGATCAGTGTCAGCTTCGTACAATGGCCAGTTGTCGAGTAATAGCGACACAGATTTCTTCATTGGATCTGAATAACAGCGTCATTAGTGTCCCGCTTGAACAAAGTCTAAAACTAAACTAGGCATAAGGAAAGGACAGCAGCTTACTTAAAAACAAGCAATTAGTAGACAAGTTTGTTTAGTCACTCAACATCTTTTGGCAGCATGCCATGTTGGGGAAATCAATTAAAAATTGGGAAAGGGGTAGTTGGAGAATAAGTCACTCCGCTTACCTTTCGCTGGGCACTGATCTCTAAAAAGGTCCGAATGAATGAAAAAATACTACGGGACAAAAAAATAAAGGACTAGTTCAGTAAAAATTTACATTGCAAATCGAACCCCCCTCGGAAAGCTTATTTTGGTGGCAATTTTCAAAAAACATGAGGAACGTTTTTGTAGACATAGTAAGGAATAAATCTTTTTTCAGTCCTCAAGCCCCATTGTTCCGGTTTGTACGCGCGACACATTCATACACACATGCATGTACAATTAACCATCTAGACCAGCTCAAAAACTGAAGAAAATCTGTGTCGAGAGTTTTGTTCGACAGTTTCTAATAACAACGTCACAAGTTTTCCTGTTCAACACTGTCTTGTAGACAAATCTCTAAAATTAAATCAAGTATTAAGAGAAGAACAATAAAATCACTCCAAAATAAGTAATTAGTAGATTAATGGTCGTTTCTCAGTAATCTGTACGCCACTCATTGGGCCTTGTTCCCCAATTTTGCCCCCCCTCCCCACATCCGTTCAGCCCTGGAAACTAATTGACCAGACAGACTCAAGATTCGAAAACAGCTCAGGGGCACCAAATGTTGATCTAAAATTTCAAAATAATCCGTCAGGGACACTAGTAGACTAGACAGGCTTAGGAATAAAAGCTGCCCATTGAGATAGAATTTTGATACCTTAATTTAAGACAGTCTATGTGGACTGAATTTTCATTAATCCGAGATAATCCTCCAGGGATACAAGTAGAGAAAATTCAAGAATCTAAGACAGTCTATCTTAGCATTATTATCTATGATTTGGACAAACGAATTTAATGTACACTAACCTACTACCCCCGGCAAAAATTATGGAGTCAACACTCTCAGAAGATGTTCACTTGGCTTTCCTGCTTTGCAGCAAACAAACTAATTAGGTACAAAACAAAACAATCTTTATTCAAGAGCCTAACATTTTGGCCTCATGGAATATAAATCAGAAAAATAAAATTGAAATATTTTAATTACTGGCATATTTTTTCTGGATCACGTAGAGGGGAGCTTTGCCGCAAATAAACTAATCAGATACGAAACAAAACAGGTTTTGTTTAAGAGCCTAACATTTTGGCTTCATGGAATATGACCCAGAAAAACCAGATTGAAATATCTGAATTACTGGTATATTTCTTTCGGATCACGTAGAAGAAAAATTATGGAATAATAATAAAAAAAAAAAATCACATTTGATACTTTGTTGCTCCTCCCCAGGCTTTTATGACGGCCTCTAGGGCACGGGCTTTATTATTGAAGAACAATATTCCCCATCGAGCTGCTTCCATTTTTCTTCGAATAGCGGTTGACAGGTCAGCTTTGCAGGATTGAGCCTTGTCATGGACCATGTTTTGAAAAGAATTCTCAATCGGGTTGAAATCCAGACAATTCGCTAGCCATATCTTTGAGTTCATATGCTTTTAAAGAAACTTTAGCATTCTTTGCTCTGTGACAGGATGCATTTTCATCCTGAAAGTTACTTCATCATTACCAAATATATTTTCTATCGATTGAATCAAAAATGCCTCCAAAGGTTTCAGTGCACCAATGCATTGACTGATCGGTGGACGAAGCAGATTCATCATCACCAAATATCACTTTCATCCAATCATCCACTTTCTGTGATTACTTCTCTTTATGCCAGTTGTAACCTTGTTTTCTACTGTTTAGATGTTAGTGCCGATTTTCTGTTTGTAAATTCCATTTTATTCGGCCAGTATCTTACAGTTCTGTAACAAACATTGACTCTCGTTTCTTCCCACTTACTTTGTTGAGAATTTTCCATCTATGTACGGTCTACCTGTATGCTTTCCCTTATAACTTCCCTTGGTCTTTATACTTGCACCAAATCTGTGACACAGCTGACTAGGAGCAACAATTATCTCAGCCACACTCCGTGCAGTATTTCCTTCTGGAAGGAGTTGTATGATCGATTTCTATAATGACAATTCAGAGCTCTCTTGTTGAAACCATGTTCGCTTTCAATCAGCCTAGGCCCAACGGTAATCCTGACAGTTCGTCAAGGTCTACAAGTCACCATCAGCCTTTTAGTTTCCGTCGTTAAACAAACACCTTCCCCAAGATTCGCTACGCCTCTCTATCGAGGACGTCTCAGAGTTAGTACTTTCTGAATTTGTCGAGCTTGTTATACCATCTTATTTTCTATCGACCACAATTCTGCATCTGGTCTCTGCAGATCCATGTTGTGAATCGTGATGTTTAGCAGTTCTTGCAACATGACCAGCCCATTGCCATTTGAGTTTTAGAATAGATTCTATGATATTCCCGACACCTGTTTTCCCCTAACATACTGTTCTGTCTTATGACCTTTCCATGTTAGGTTGAGCATGATTTCCTCATGTGCACGTTGCATAGTTCTCAGTTTGAGGGCTAATCATTTGGTTCGATTCCATGTCTCCGCTCCATTGGTGACTATCAGAAAAATGCATTGGTTTTATACCCTTCTTTTCAGGACTAATGGGATTTTCCTCATAAGGTGATTCCATAATGATTTTCTCTACTTGATTAATTCCAATCCAATTTGTAATATATCATGAAGACAAATAGTTAAGCTATCAAACAAAAATTATTATATGTTATATCTGTGATTTATAAATATGCTTCAAAATTTAAAAAAACCTGGGGTTACCATCCCTGAAGTGTGTTGATTCCATAATTTGTCAGGTAGTAGTAGTGGAAACAATGATAGTAGTATTAGTAATAGTTATAGATTGTCTTAATTTCTTCGATGAAACTTCGTCAATTATTATCAATTTTCGACCAGTATTTATTTTGTCTAATTTCTCTTGCTTTTACACCAAGTTGTAATAGTCTTGAGCTGTCTGAATTTCTTGGATGAAACATTGTCAATTATTATCAATTCTTCAACTAGTATTTCTTTCATCTTAATTTCAGTTGCTTTTCAATGCAATTACCCTAACCGTGATTCTACGTTCATTAGTAACTAATGCTATTTTATTAAATTATAATACTATCAACAGACGACCGGGTGAACTTTGATTTATAAGAAAACATACTTCTAGTCATAAAGAGTCTCGCTATGGCCCGGCCCAATCAAATACATTTATAAATATAGTTCGTTGAAAAATCATTCTCACTTAAACTTTCCCCAAGATGGATTTGAAGAAAAGCAATCGAGGCTGAATCATGAGATGCATTACCTATTATATAAGAAAAAAAGGACGAGGTATGTCCGAAAAATATCCAGCCTATTAGGGTAATGGCACTTTGGTTCGCTTCAGGGTACCTCACAGTGCTTTTTGTTTTGGGAAAATCCAGAAGTTGTGGGGAGCCAGATGTCGACAGTAAGGGGATTGGTACCCATGGGTGAGAAAAATGTGGCAACTTTAGGTCTACTTATCTGGTTCAATTTCACCTTGCATCAGCTTGTCTTTTAACAGTCGAAAAAAGTTTAAAATTTCTCACCTTACATTGTAAAAGAATTCATTGGTCACCCCAACTACAAGCAGCGAGGATATATTATTAAGATGGTTGAAGATGTTCTGTGTTTTATTCTGAGTTTTATGGCCGGTCTACTCTTAGCTGGAGGGGGGAGGAGGAATGTGTCTTGCCTATCCGTCTTTTTTTGTTGTTTTTTTTGTTTTTAGATTTATTAGTTTTGGGGTTCAGTAGAATATTCCAATCAAATTTTGTGTACATTAAGAAATATTAAAGCCTTACTCTTGCTTACAGTTTTGGTAGATATTAGAAGATATACATTGTAATGGTCAAGCAGCACAATTGAATGCGCAACGGAAAATCCTGCATGAGACCCGAAGAATTAGCATGCTCGATCATTATAAATGTGATGATCACACAACACACAAACACTAAATAGCGTTGGATTTCGGACTGCGTAACGCCGCTGGAGAGTTTCTGTTCCACGTGTACAACAGGTTACTTTCTGATTGGCTGCGAAGTCCCATCAATGCTGTGCAACTTGTTCTCGGGGTTTCCAAAATTGCAGCACACTTTCCGGACTTTGTATCTACGTAATCGGATTTGCTCTCCTGCATTTGTCGTTACTTATTACTTTATCCCTCAACCCTGGAGGTGCCTTATGGCACTACAGCAAGAGTAATGCTAACTGAATATAGCACAAAAATTTCGCTGAGTCGGGAGCCTTTGATGGCGGAAACCATGCATAGACAAATGTATTAACCGGTTCGCAGAATAGAAGACTATATTCGGCTTCAAGGCACTGCTAAGCCTATTCAGTTATCAACATTCCCGGAAGTCTTCAGAAACCTTGACGTCTGAATATAGGAATATAGAAGTTGTTTCCGGTGGATTCCCATGAAATTGACAAGTTTGAAAATAAACTAAATCATCTCCTTTGAAAGACAATAATTCATGTTTCGTTTAGACGAGGGAAGAACGCGTCCCAAAGGTGCACGTTTTGAAGATTATTCATAGAAACTGAAAAAGAAATATCTGTCATCTTCAATTTTTTTTGAAAAATATGTTCATTAGATTACTCGTGACCAGATTCAAACTCGTCACTGCTCTGCCTCGTCTGCCGACTTATATATAAGGCGATGGTCAACTTCTTACCATGACCAGCTGTCGAGTAATCGCGATGCACACACACATATTTCTTCAATTTGGATGATGTGCAAAGTCGGAGAAGGCAGACAGTTTGAGAAGTCAAGTGCTTAGTATATGAGGTCCATTTGAAAAGTATCCAGCCATTTGATATTAACGAAAATAAAAATAAAAACAAAAACAAAAGCGCTTACTTAGTGCAACGGCGCCTCAATATCCCACCAAAAGGCTGCCATTAGAATCTCAATCACTTATCTTGGCGTCTATCCCACTTTTCAAAACAAGTCTACAAATTCCTCTTTCGGTATTACGCTCAGCGTTCCCCCTAATCTCGTCCACGATCTGGAATCTCTTTTCCGACTGGAATGTAGTTTAAGGAATAGCCAAGGTTCACTGGGAGCCAAAACTGGATTATAAGTGTGTGTGTGCGTGTATGCGAGGGGGTGTAAGGCAACCTTTTACGAAAAAAAAAAAATGAATGATGTGTCACTTTCGACTGAATAACCCTACAGAAGAGTTAATGCGTGTGTAGTTGAATTTTTTCTTGCCAAATAACTTTGAGGCTACTCAATCAGTTCATGAGATATTCAAACAACCAACTTTTCCGAAACCCTGGCGTCGAGATATTCCTCATGGAAATGGTTTCTGGGGCATCCTGAAATTTTGAAATAAATTGAACCATCCTTCTTAGAAGACAATATATCATGTTTTATTTATATGATATATCATGCTTTAACAATATTGGTCTGTGAGTGTTTTTGAAGCTCACAGCAACTCATTCAAGCTGAATATCTATCCATATCGAACTTTATTAGACGGCAAATTACCAGCGAAGTTCGAAAATGAATTAAATGACCGCTCTTGTAAAACGACAATTCATCTCTTATTTACATTGAGGCCGCTCAATCGGTTCACGAGATATTCAGATTGGTTGGATACTTTTCGGACATAACTGGTAGCGTAACAGTGTATCGGATTTGTTCCCCCGTGCTAATAATTTTCCTCCTGTCGTAACTCATTACTGAGTCCCTTGCCCCCAATGGTGCCGAGTTGTATTCGAACAAGAGAAATACTAACCGAAAATAGCCAAACAAGTTGGCGGAAGCGATTGCATTTGATTGCAGGTAACCCCCGAAAGACAGATTTATCAAACTTTTCGCGAAATAGAAGGCTATATTCGGCTGAAGACACAGCTAGGCCAACTTGGTTAGCCAACTTTTCTGGATGTCTTCAGAAACCCTGGCGTCTAGATATTCCTTATTGTTTTAGGAGTATTCCCATGGAATAGATCATCTGAAGTTATGAAATAAATCAAATTATCCTTCTTTGAAGACGATATTTCATGTCTTATTTATATGTGTTCCACTTTAACAATAATGGCCTGCGGGTATTTTTGAAGAACCAATGCTCACTGCAACTTATCTAAGCCGCATACCTGTCCATATCGAACTTTATGAGACAGCCCCTATGCATAATACCAGTAAAGTTCGAAAATCAATCAAATAACCCTTCTTGAGAAACAACAATTCATGTCTTATTTAGAGATGTATAAATAGAGAAAGTCGATAAGTCAAGAAGACAAGGGCTTAGAATATATTCGACGTGTATATCATGGGAATATCGAACGTTTTACAAGTACATGGTGCATTTATTAAATATTTACAAAACCGGGCTTATGTAAATCGAATCGCTGCGTGCATACGTGAACCAGTTGCTATAATAGGCCAACGAGGAAGCA
This sequence comes from Thysanoteuthis rhombus, assembly GCA_963457665.1. Taxonomy (NCBI): domain Eukaryota; kingdom Metazoa; phylum Mollusca; class Cephalopoda; order Oegopsida; family Thysanoteuthidae; genus Thysanoteuthis; species Thysanoteuthis major. The sequence continues at coordinate 34,129,349 of OY735239.1, forward strand.
TAATAACCCACGTAAATTTAAATTTGCTGGTGTCTTTGGTGTGCAGTTACGCAAAACTTGAAATGTTTCTTCTGGCATGACGTAAAAATGATCGTTCCAGAAATCAAACACTGCATCAATTCCAATTTTTGGTGAAATCGAGCAAAAAGCTACTGAATCTTTTCGTATGCTGACCAAAGCAAACATATCATGTACACTTGTGTTCCCGTGGCATAAAAGATTTTGTGAAAGTCGAAGACGATGAACGTAGTTGACGCGCATGCATGTCAAGAACCGGCACAAATGTTGAAAAAAAATCTTTTGTAATGATCGACTACCCAGAACCAGAATGTTTCAAAGATTGTCTCAAACGATGATGGCTCATTTTTATAGTACTATGCAAAATATTTAGTCTCATGTACAGGGCTTATGAGGTCAACATGCTATGCTTTAGATAAGCGAAAGTTTTCCAAATAGACCTTTGTTACACGAGGACAATTTTGGCCCAAAGCAATATATATATATATATATATATATATATATATATATATATATATATATATGAATAGAGCATTCTGGTAGATGAGGAATTTCTGTGTAAATAGATATATCGCTTAGATTCAGCCTTACTGACCGTCCAGTTCCGTAGTCCAGAGGTAGGATATCGGCCTCCGGGTCTGAGGTGAAGGTTTTAATTCTGCGTCGTGGTACTGGATAGGTTAATGGAAAGTCTAGAGCCACACTGAAGAGATGCAGTACACCGAAACAGCTGTCTGTGAATGACAATATATATATATATATATATATATATATATATATATATATATATATATATATATATATATATATATATATCCCTGTGCAAATCAAGATATGCGACAGGCAAATTAAAAAGTTGAGTGAACTTATTTGATGAACAAGAGTGATTACATATAAACTATTGCGGCTGTAGTCGATGCAAATGTCAATTTCCGAGTGAAAATATCACCCTTAATATTTTTTGGATGATAATTGAATGACCATAGCCAGTAAATGTGACGAAGTGTCCCCCCTTCTTTTGAGTACATGTATTTGCTTGTTGGTGTGTTCTAACGCTCAGACCATACCGTTTTGTCTATGGACTTGAAAATGGGCATCCGGCTCCATTAGATCGCTTCTAAAAATTGTTTTGATATTTGGAAAAAAAGAAGCTTTAAAAAAATCTTCTTTGGGAATTATAACAGGTTTAATAGCAATATCTGGATTTACCATTATAACGCTAGTTATGTTATAAATTCATATTTAGTTTTAAATCAGATTCAGATTTATCAAATTTTTAGATTTATTGAATTTATGTCAGCCAGTGGCTCATTCATCAACTCTCTCTATATTAATGCTCATGTTAATTGATTTACTTTGCTTGTTTTTTGGATTTGCTTGACTTGTTTTTTGATTGCCGTAGAAAATGCACGTGATTCGTGAAGCTAAGAGAGATAAACATATATTGTACTGCTGTGATAAAATAAAACCCCGAAGTTGACCTCATCTCACTCACACCAAGAATAAGTCTTCCATTTTCCTCTTCTCTAAAAAATCACCAAATTTTTTTTTGAGTCGACTACTACACTCAAAATTGTAAATAGCTACCAATTCCTGCAAGAGTTTTCTGCATCGCTAAGTGCCTTTGAAAATGCCGATGTAAGTTCAGCGAAATGCATGGAGTCAATTTCTAATGATGATAAAAAAATTTGAGGTGTAACACATTTGCTCTCAAATGCCATCATATATTGAAAGCGTAGAGTTATGGTGCACAGGTACATACTTATATACAAACGTAAATGTAGCAAGGATTGAGAAAACCAGTGGGTGACTATCTTCAGAGAGAATGTTTTAAATCTCTTTACTGTTTCACGCTATTTGATTTTTTGCCAAATGTTGCTAAATGCTGTCAGTAATCGTGTAAACATCGTTGAAAGTTTTAAACAGCCGATTTTATTCTTATTTTGCTGCTGTTTCTCACTCGTTTTGCTTCCTCTGTTATAGTCCATTTCTTCAACTCGGAAAAATAAGTCTTTGTACGCGCACAAACACATATACACACAGAAGGAAGGGAAATAAAACTTTTTTCACCATAGGAAGCTGCTTATTATAATCGCTGATAAAATTATCAAAATTTATCATAATTAAAATCATCCGGTCACAAAAACTTTAAAGTGATAACAATAACTTGATTCGTTTAATGTTATCAGCCGTTTATTGTTATCAAAAAGACCCTGTTCCACGGTGATAAAACCAAGCTGCTTCCTCCACTAAAAACAGAATTTCCCAACTTTTTTTTTCCAGGAACTTTTGACATGTCTGCCTAAAAGGGGTGGGGCCATATAGATGTGGGTGGGGATTCATTCGTTAGACATGACAACAGAAAATCGTTGACCATTAATTTCCCTTGGCTGTCTTGCTGTTCCAGATCAAAAATTTAGAAGAATGGTCTTTGATCCGGAAGAACCCGATCTCTGATTCTCTGCTAATTGGTGAATCCTGCTGCTGGGCAGTGTTGGTCCATGTTCCAGTTTCTTGCCCTGATGAACTCGATATAAAACGCCAAGTGACCAACATCTTTTGGCAGGATGCTGTATTGGGGGTGATCAATCAAAATACTGGAAAAAGTGGTGATCAATGAGTAAATCATCTATCTCGCCACCAGTTCGGCCCTGATCACCCAGAAAATTCGAATTGCCAAAAGGAAACAGACGTGAACATAAACTAAGGGATAGATTTAGCATAAACTCACATTGTAAATTGACACACCCACTAAACACCAATTTTGGTGCGAATTTAAAAAAAACAAAAAAAGTATTTTTCTTGACATAAGGAGCCAAAAGTTTCAAATTTCAGCCCTTTAACTCCATTGGCGTGGCTTTTACGCGTGCCGTATACTTACAGAGCTAGCCAGACCAACTCGAAAACTTGAGAAATCTATGTTGACAGTTGTGGTTAGATTTCTTGTTGATGGTTTCCAATAAGACCAATTCCTCGCAGACATGTCTTCTTTTGTCTTGGTTCGTTCGTTTTTATTGCTTACTATGTCTTTTTTATTTCGCTGCCCTCTCGCTTCTCTTATTTTACCTAATCACCGCTCGAATTTTTTTACTCAAAGACCGGGTAAGACCTTTACTGTCAGATTAAACTTCTCTTAGATGAACTACCAGACCAGAGTAAAGGCTTTCAATTGGCTTGCTGTTTACTTTTAGCAAGTGAAGAATTGGGTTCTGTCTTTCCCAAGCGCAAAAGTGTGGAGTGAACTTGAATTCGGTCAGCTGATGAATCATGTTCAAAGATCTTGCATCGATGAACAAAAAAATAAACTCACCGTTAGTCAATAATTCAACAACCGTAGCATCAACATTTGAAGTTACGTAAAAAAATAAATGTTGTCAGAAAAAAGATAGAGTAAAGGAACATTTAGAAAAATCTAGATTCTGGAAGATCTAGATATTATACTCACTGAAAAATATCTAGAGCTGAAAATATCTTGATTATTGATAAATCCGTCAGAATAAGGTCCCCCAAAGGTAAAAAGAACTTTTCCCGTCTCAAAAATTTCTAGAATGATGTGGTGAAGTACCGAGGTTAATTTTCATGTTTGTAGACAAAATGGTATGACCAGGGGCGCTGAAACACACAAGCAAATAAACCCATTAGAAAAAAAAGGCCCCCAGATGTCAAAAAAGCTTTTTTCAAAAAAAAAAAAAAGAAAAAAATCACAAACCTTTTCCAGAAATGGTCTAATGGTGCATCGATAACAATTTTCAACGGTGCAGATAAAATGGTATGACACATGAAACACACGAACCCATTGGAGTAAGACCCCTAAAAAGTCAAAAAGGCTTTAAAAACATTTTTAAGGGTTTAGTGGAGAACTGATGCCAATTTCCAAGTCTGTAGACAAAATGGTATGACTGGGAGCTCCGGACCACGGAAACTCATACACCCATAAAAGTCAGGCCCCCAAAAGGTTAAAAAGATTAAGAAACATTTTTAAAAAGAAGGGTTTTAGTGGAGAACTGATGCCAATTTTCAAGTCTGTAGACAAAATCGTATAGCTGGGAGCGATGGACCAAGGAAACATATACATCCATTAGAGCCAGGCCCCCAAAAGGTAAAAAAAAAGAAAATTAAAAGGGGTTTAATGGAGAACTGATGCCAATTTTCACGTCTTTAGATAAAAAAAAGTTGTAACACAGAAACCCACTATCAGATACACAAACAAAAAAAAGGACCGAGCCTTTTGCCACCTTTGATGGTTACGGTTGTTCAATTAATTCAAATTTCCTTGCAGAAAAGTTTACTTTTTGTCCCTTTTGTCATAGTTCGTTTTCATTTCCTTTTTGTCTTTTTCATTCGTTCGTACCCTCACTTTCTCATTCATCCTACGAAACTCGTTAGAACTCATCATTCAAAACTATCAGCAAGGGTTTCTTCAGTTTTTAAGTTGGTCCGGCTGACTGAATATGTATCGTGCTTACAGCTCTTCCAATGGAACTAGAAGGCTGAAAATCTAAACATTTAACCCTTAGTATGTTTAGGAATAAAAGATTCTTTCAGAAGTTCCGACTAAATATCACAAACGATGAAAGTTCATTCTGAATAGGTCTCTTGTTTGTGTCTGGCTGCATTCATGATCGTTTTTTTTTGAAAATTCGGACTTTTTTAGTGATCCAGGTCGAACAAAAGCTATTTTTATGATTTTTTAATTGATCATCCCCAGTAGAGCAAAAGACGTTGGTCACGTGACAGTTTCTATTTTTTCATTCCGTAAATTCTCCTCAAAGCCGGGAACAGGAAAGGCAAAGATACAGAAGGAGACGAAAAAGGAAAAAGAAACAAACAAAACAAAACGAAAAAAATACCCTACAAATTTTGACTCTAACTAAGCTGCGCAGACAGGAATTTCTCTTCCGGTCAAGTACCACTCTCCAGTAGAACGAGGCGAAAAATGCATCAATGCATCTCAGCTGCGTGACGGAGGGAAAAGACGAAATCGAAAGGAAATCTTGATTTGATTTAACTTTCAGAAACCGACATAGATTACTTCGGTTCTTACATAATTCTATCGTTTGCCCGTCTGTCCGACTGTCTGTCCGTCTATCTGTATGTGTGTGTGTCTCTCTCTTCAAGCACACACACACACACACACACACACACACACACACACACACACATAGGAATAGAGCACTCTGGTGGATGATGGATTTTTGTGTAAATAAATAAATCGCTTGAATTCGGCCCCACTGATTGTCCAGTTCCGTAGTCCAGAGGTAGGATATCGGCCTGTGGGTCTGAAATGAAGGTTTCAATCCTGCCTCGTGGTACTGGATGGGATAATGGAAAGTCTATTGCCACACTGGAGAGATGTAATACATCGAAACAACTGTCTGTAGATGACACAATAAACAAACATATACATATATATACGTATACATATATATATATGAAAATAGGTAGGTAAATTCTGTGATAAGGTTTGAATGAATTTAGGAAAAGTGTAATATAATAGTTTTCAATAAAGCCTTAACCGGTTTCGTACATGTCTTCAAAAGGCTGATGATTCTGTTTCTCTCTCTCTCTCTCTATATATATATATGTGTGTGTGAGCCGAGGAAAGGTCAAATCGGATCTAGAGAGCTGAAAACACTTACTCCTTATTACATCTATAGTTTCTTTTGACAATTATCCCCAAAATCAGTTTTAGACAGTCAATTTACCATGTAAATCCATACTAGATTTTTTCATTAGTTCGTGCCAGGTGGTATTTACGCTTGTTTTCTTTTTTAAAACCGGACTTCTGAAGTCAAGAGAAGAGAATTATTCATTGATCACTCCTTCTATCAATTTTCAAATTGATCATCCCCAACACAGCATGCTACCGAAAGATGTTGTCACGTTACGGTTTCTGTTTACTGACTAAACAGATATGTTATCCTTTTTATTTTTAGCTAATAGGGCCCGTGGAAATCCCACGGGTGTTGACCACGAATATTATCCATTATCCCATACCTCTACTTTTCTCTAACTCTTTGTCTGTAATTCCTCATCCTCTCCCTTATCCCTTCCAATCTTGATTTCCTGTCCATCTTTTATCTAAAGGTTATACAAAAATGGATTAGTTTCACGTGAAAAATCTCTATGCTATTGTCAGAGGGTAATTGTCAATGGATACATCCCCGAATTCAATCGATTCTTATTTGACTATTGTCAAGCCTTTAAACCCTGGAATAGATCGAGAACTTTTGGAGATATTGAGTGGAAAAACATGAAATTTTGGCGATATTATTTGATTTGGACCTATAGCTACGAGCACGAATCCATCCTGCAAATCAATTAGTTCTTTAGTCGCCTATTGTTCTAACGTCAACAAAACTTCATTGAGAATCGTTGAGAGGTATTGTGTGGACAGACATGAAGTTTTGGCGATTGTATATTACGATGTGAAGGAGGAATTGTGAGTGGAATCAAGCTGAAATTGAATCATTTTTTTTGTAGCCAATTATTCACCTTACCACAGAATTTCGTGGACATTGATTGAGAACTTTTGGAGATATCGTGCAGACAGATATGAACGTATGCATAAATTTATGAAAAGAATTAATTGATTTCTTTTCCTTTGTTCCATTCTCGTTGCCGACGACTTCCTCCCCCTCCATTTTCAACCCTCTGGTTCTCCCTTTCCACTCTCTTCTGCCTCCCCATTGGTTCTAATCCCCTTTCTCACCCACCATTCCTTTTTTTACTTCTCTTTATCTGGTATTCCTCTATAATTTCATGTCTTGAGAACTCTTTCTTTAATTATATATCTCTCCGTCGCAAGTGTTAGCTGACCTGCAATACGCACACAAACATATTTTTTCTCCTATATTATTAGTCTGGACTAGTTTCTATCTTCATCTCAATTTTTATCATAACTTCGATTCGGGCGGCATTCATTCAGCAGCCACGATTAAACAACGTAATCGAAAATTAAGAGTAAGCATAAGAAAAAGAATCCATAAGAAATCTCAAATGGCGGTGGGCTGGCCATGTTGCAAGAATAGCAGACAATCGATGGGCATCACAACATGGATTCCACGAGACCACATGCGCAACCGAGGCTAGCAAAATGTTACATGGAGAGACTAGCTAGACAAGTTCAGGAAGTACTGGCTCCGTGACGCCCATGATAGGGAAGTGTGGCAAATCCTGGGGAAGGTCTATGTCCAACGACGGACGTTAAAAGACTGATGATGATGATGATATGGATGGAATCTAACTCAGCCCTAGGAGCCAGAAGGGGTTCCTCTATATGCTTGTTGCATCGTTAGGGTAAGATTACAGCCCGAGCCAAAAGTCGTGATGAAAAAAAAAAACAACTATAAGTCAAGATGAAGATTAAAACTAGTCCAAATTAATGATACAGACAATACTCCACCCCAAAATAAGAATAAATGGAAGCAATTTCCTTGGTTAAACTTCTTAACTTCATTGTGATCTAAAAAGAAAACAAAACAATTTATTTCTCCAAACAATATAATTCCAGAACTGTGTACCCCGCTTCAACTCTTTTATAGTAGTTCCTGTCATAAAACAAGTCAGAGTTTAGAGAGTTATTTCGCCATTACTTTCTGCGTACGGAACTCTTATTCGTACATGACGTCACTGGTTTTTGGCGTGGTCATTACCACTGTGGAGGTAGGGAATGAAAATAAAAGTCAAGACTCAACAATTAAAACTAAATTAAAAATAAGCTGAGCGTTTTTTCTATTTACATAAAAGAAAACGCAAAAAGACAAATGCCTTTCTGTAGCGTTTCAAATAAGACAAAGATGTTTGCGCATGCGTGGCTTTTCTGCTCGGACTTATTGGTTTTCTTGTCATGTCGACTAAAAAAAAAATACCGATGCTGGAGTTTTGACAGGAAACACACGCCACCTAGTGAGTTGCGAAGCGAAACACTTTGACGGGGCAAAAAATAGTTTAAAGCACGAATCCTATTTTGGGGGTTAAACCCAAATGCGTAATTTTCACTGTGATATTGCTGCTGTCCTTCTTCCACTTTTTCTTCTTTCTTTTCTTTTTTCTTTCTTTCATTTGTTTCTTGTCTTTCCCTCTCTTTCTTTATCCCTGCTTATGCTTCTCACCCTGCTATTTCTCCTCCTCCCCCACCCTCTTCTTCTTCTTCTTCTTCTTCTTCTTCTTCTTCTTCTTCTTCTTCTTCTTCTTCCTTTGTTTCTTAACTTTCCCCTATTTCTTTCCCCCTGCTTATGATTCTCCCCCTGCTATTTCTCCTCCTCATCCTCCTCCTCCTTCTTCTTCTTCTTCTTCTTCTTCTTCTTCTTCTTCTTCTTCTTCTTCTTCTTCCTTTTTCTTGTCTTTCCCCTCTTTCTTTATCCTTGATATGCTTCTCACCCTGCTATATCTTCTCTTCTTCCTCCTCCTCCTCCTCCTCCTCCTCCACCTTCTTCTTCTTCTTCTTCTTCTTCTTCTTCTTCTTCTTCTTCTTCTTCTTCTTCTTCTTCTTCTTCTTCTTTTAAAAGGTTCGAGGAGACCTCCATCGATTCACAGTAAACAAAACAACAACTAATATGGCACCTGTCCAAATAATCATTTCAGTAATGACAATATTTCATTCCTGAACGCAAGGGAATACCAAAGGAGGTCGAATAATGTATCAGCCTAAACCTTGTGATCGAAATAACAAAGGTAGGGATTTTAGTCAGATTGATCAATCAACAATATTAATATAATTCAGTCAATAATGGTTTCCCACCCCACCGCTATCTGACAGAATAGTGTGCCTATAAAACCCTTTCGTAAGTGAAGAAGCAAATTCATGAAATAATAACAACGCCTGTTGAGAGATATATAACGAAATAAAAACTTATCCCACACGGACATTGCTTGGTAACCTTGCTAGTCGCCAATAATACGCGAGAAAGCAATGCTCTCATTCAAAATATCATCTTAAAGGAGAGCCTAATGACTTGAGAATCTTACTTGCGATAACTTTGAATCACTGTATTTTCATTGAGCTAAGCTTGAAGCTTCTTTTGAGCGGAGATTAATCATTCATCTATTGAAGACTTCGTATTGAGCCAACCTCCTTGAAACACACCACAGAGTCATTTCAAGAATTCAGCTCGTATTATTGTCGTATGAAAAAGAGCCCATTCACTCGTCTGCGTAATCAGCAACGTTGCACAATTGGCTGGTTTTCGTTTTCAGAAACTCTTATCCTGAAGAGAGTGGAATACGGACCAGTCTACCATAAACTAGCAACCCTATATCTGTTAAGGGCTCAAAAGCTTCTAATAATCACGAATTATGTCTTTATTCACATAGAATCTGGAAAAATGCAATTACGGAAATAATTATTTGATTTTTAGCTTTATTCTCTGTGATGGGAGAGAGACGAAATTTCATGTGGGACAACCTGATAATACGATGCATGCTTGCATGTGCGGAAAAAAGCAGCAATAGTGATATTTATGGACAAACAGGAAACCAAGAAAAATATGAACAGGAATTCATATTCATTTATGTACAAATGGACAATGTGTCAGTAATCAAAGAAAGAGAAAAGAAAAACCATTTACTTTCGCCTTTACTCATTACTACTTGGCTAGCTTTGCTGAGAGAAACGAAACATGTCTTTTTGCCCTTGGGCCAAGATTGCCCTTTAGTCCATTCGACTACTCATGGGTGAAGCAACAAACAACCTTAGCTTTGTTTCGAAGACTGCATCTTCAATTTAATTTGGATTTGAGAGTGTGAAAGATAGCAACGCGTACATGTTTGAATCATTTGCTACTATCACTTCATAACTCGTAGGGTGAAACCAGAACACGTTCTCTCACCTCCAATTTGCAGCTCCTACTCAAGACTTCTCAGACTCACTATCTCGTCTTCTACTTTTACGGAAGACCTCGAGCCGCCATAACTTTGTCTGTGAGCAACTGTGTTTTATCTCGATTTATTTTATTTCTATTATTATTCGGACTATCCTCATCTTGGTTGTTTTCATACAAAGTTTCGGCCGTTGTACTCTACGGCCTTCATCTGGTAGGTGTGGGGAAGTAACGAACCGAACCCTTTATTCAACCTACGGTGGTATATATAGACCGCACTCCCCTCTTATCAGTAGTAGTATTTTTGGAATTATTATTGTCTCACACTGGGATTGAACCTAGAACCATTAGATTACTTGCAGTAATTCTGTCTGATTCTCCAACCAATACACTGTGTCCATGTGGACAAGATTGAAAGTGAGACAAGATGAAAAGTCCGAATAATAATAGAAATAATAATAATACCTCTTCTCAAAAACTCAGAGAAACATCGATTTATTTTATCCATCAGTTTGAAAGATGTATCTTCAGGTATCTGAAGAGCCGAGAAAAGTTTGTAAGGATGTTACACTTAGTGTATAACTAGACGAGAAGTACGTATAACAGAATCAAAACAAAGGTATGTCCCAAATCAGCAGATCTCAAATCACCATCATCATATATCTTGAGATATCTTGAGGTCGAATTTCTTGAAAGAACATTTTTATTCCTTTGGGGTTTGGGTTCTCGTTCTTCGAAAAATATTTCTGATTTTTTGTTCGTTTGTTTTTTCATCTTGAACTTCCTCAAAAACTATTCTTATCGAATCAATAAAACCAACTCCATATATTTTGGAATCAGTATAAGTATATATATATATATATATATATATATATATATATATATATATATATATATATATTTATATGTGTGTGTGTGTGTGTGTGTATAAGTAAATCAGTCATGGAAACCTTCTCTGTGAGCTGAGAAATACAGCTATGAACATAAACTTTACTCATAATATATATATATATATATATATATATATATATATATATATATATATATATGTATAAATAAGTTGTTTTAAAACTTTAACCTTCGATTTTGGCTTTGGTATAGAAGCCAAGACCTCGTTTAACTTGGTCCTATCCTCTACTACTAACCCATGGATACTGTTGGTGCTGGTCACGGTTCGTTAGGCAAAGTGTGTCTGTTGCAACATTCAGGAAACTTTTTGTCCTGATTGGTTCTGGTATCGACCCTTGGAGTCGTTATCGTTTGCACCCTATCACTACAATACAGTCTGCATGGTTGATTGAAATCGCTTCTTTTTCTCGAAAGAATTTCAACTGACAGCTCTCAATATTGCAACGATTGGATAAAGAAATCACAAATCGATGCCACCAATAAATTAGATCTAAAAATGGTGGCTGCAAAAACAACCCTAACGGGATGAGCTGGAAGACGAAGTAGAATAATAATACTACCATCCCCGCTTTTCGAAAATTCGCTTTACGCCACTTTTTCGCTTTTACGAAAAAAAAAGAATCAAAAACGAAAATAATAATAATAATAATAATCATCATCATCATCATCATCATTCTTTTAACGTCCGTCGTTGGACATAGACCTTCTAAAGGATCTGCCATTTTTCCTATCATGGGCGTCACGGAGCCAGTATTTTCTAAACTTGTCCAGTTCATCTCTCCATTCTGTATTTAGTCGGCCTCAATTTCGCATGTGGTCTCTGGGGATCCATGATGTGAGTTGTGATATCCATCGTCGAAAATAGCGTTCAACATTTGCTTTGCAGAGAGTCTTGCTCTCTCTCTGTTACACCCCAGTCACCTGTGGCTAGCAGAACCCCTGCCTCTGAGGACTCAGCCTAACATAACACCGTCACCCTTTCCGGGATCTATATACGAATTCATGTTAACTGCTTCTTCGATTTACGCCATTTCAGTTTACGTAATATTATTTCAGGGACGCTTTATTTTTCTGAGAACGGGGGAAGCCTGTATTATTATTATTATTATTATTATTATTATTATTATTTGCCAAGAATTTCTTTCATCTTATTCCTGTTGATCATAATCATCATCATCCTCATCATCATCATCATCCTCATCATCATCATCATCATCATCACCAATCCTTTAACGTCCGTTGTTGGACATAGACCTTCCCAAGGATTCGCCACATTTTCTATCATGGGCGTCGCGGAGTCAGTATTTTCTGAATATGTCTAGGTAATCTCTCCATCTTGTTTTCGTTGGCCTCGGTTTCTCATCTCTGGGGATCCATGTTGAGAGTTGAAATGTCCATCAGTTGTCCTCGATTCTTGCAACACGACCAGCCCATTGTCATTTGAGTTTTCTAATGGATTCTATGATGTCTCTGACCCCCGTTTTCTTTCTGATATATTGTGCTGTCTTGTGATCTTTCCATGTGAGGTTAACTAGACCAATCTATCATGGGCGTCGCAGAACCATTACTTTCTGAACTTGTCTAGTTCGTCACACCATTTTACGTTTTGCCGGTCATAGTTTCACATATGATCTCTGGGAATCCACATTGTGAGCTGCGATGTACATCAGTTGTCTGTCATTCTTGCAACATGTCCAGCCCATTGTCATTTGAGTTTTAAATGGATTCTGAGATATCTCTGACGCCTGTTTACTTTTCCAATATACTGCGCTGCTCTGTAATCTCTTCTCGTGATGTTGAGTATGATTCTCTCATGTGCACGTTGCATGGTTATCAGTTTGAGAGTCAATCTTTTGGTTAGGCTCCATGTCTACGCTGCATAGGTGATTATCGAAAGGATGCATTTGTTGCGGATCTTTCTTTTTACAACTAATTGGTTTTTCTTGTTCTTAAATGTTGAGCTCACTCCACCGGAAGCTTGCCACCTTAAAGTGATTCTTTGTTTGATTTGTTCTTTGTTTGGGGGTTTCAAGGAGATTTGTTGTCCCGGAGAGACCTGAGTTGTTTACCCTGCTCGCTATCACTACTAGGTTTAACTACGTTAATAGACGAGAGCTGGTGCACATTTTATTCCGTAAATGTTATAAATTTTGTTAATTTCCATAAAAGATATTAACACACAATCAAGTTGGCTTTAATCAAATATTTTAGTTTCTGTCGCCAAACTTTTGAAGCGTTAAAAGTAGCCTTAAAGGTTTTAAATGGTTGAAGTAATTGGACAAAAACTGCGGAGAAAAGACAAGAAGAAAATAATAAAAAATCATTCAATTTTGAGAGAACCGATAATTTAAAAGCTGTTAACTTGAACAGCCCTCGAGAAAAAACCCGAGACTTTTTTCCCTCGAATCTGTTAACAAATTTCTTTTGAACTTAGATAAAAGAAAACATTTTTTTTAATTACAGCACGAAATCTGTGGATTCAGATTGTCACCTTTTGAGCCAGCAACATTCATAAATCCCTTGAAACGTGGCTTTTTGGGAAAAATAATCTTTGAACCCCAACGTACAGTGATTGATCGGCTATTTCATTCGGTTCGTTTATCTACGTTAAAAAGCTATTACTAAAAATCAAGAAGAAAGAAATTACTCGTGAAAAATTATCATCATTATAGAATCGTTTTAATGGCTTCTAATGGGTCACGTTGTGATTAGATATACTTCGATATTTATTGTTTATATCATTCTTCATTTTACTAATTAGAAAAAACAACATTCCGTATGTGACAACCTAATACAGCTTTTCCAGTCATTCGAAAGTTTCGTAAGCTGAAATGTCAAGAATGAAGAAGCAATTACCATTAATTTATATGAGAAAACTTTCGAGCGTTCCAAGGTTCCCAGAGTAACCTTGCATTATATTTTCACTGCAATTGAAAGTGCTATGATTATTGCCGAAAGTATGTAGGTTTAGGGAAGGGTTGCAGGATGCCGACTAAAACTGTATGATGGTAAAATAAGTGAGGCTAAGCAGTCAATAATGCAGTCGTATTTTAAGCCTTCCGTATCGGTCACAGCAGACGACACTCCTTGAACTTGATATAAGAGTTTTTCTTGTCTGAGAACGATGAAAATTTTCCAATCTTATACATGATATCAGACTGTCTGCTGCTGGGGAAAACTCCACCCCCTACTTGTATTCCGATTGGAGATTTTCACTATAACTTTTGTATTGTACAGAAGATGAATAAAATTTTATATATATATATATATATATATATATATATATATATATATATATATATATATATATATATATATATATATATATATATATATATATATTGTGATGAGGTATTTTTTCCATCTGCCATGATGTCGAAGTTCAAGGTTAGTTGTCTGCTGGGACTGAAGACTTGTCGATTTTGCTCAGTTAGTAAGACAGCCTACTGGCAGTCAGTTAGTACTGGTTCAGATAACGATAGGGGAATGTGGGTTTTACATGTAGATTTACATCCCTCATTTTGGTGAGGATTGTTCCTGTTCTTGTCACGGTAGGAAAACCAAGTCAACTCCAGACTTTGTCCTGAAGTTTTGCTTAACCTCCATGGCACGGCATTGCTCCCAGGCAACTGCGTTCTACCCTTGCTCCTCAAAAGAAAACGGTTGTATGCCTTAGATATTTCACTCTACGTCCTTTCCCGGGCAAGTTAAACATTACAGCGAGCGGATTTGAAGATGAATTTGGCAAATCAAAAACTACAGCATGCAAATTAAAGACAACAACATGTAAATCAAAAATTACTGTGAGAAAATTAAAAAATACGGCAAGCAATTCACTATATACAACAATAAAACTGAATCGATAAACCTGTATGGTCGAATAAATGAATTTACTTCAATCCCTTGAAATGGTAAATTTGAAAGTAAATTATTTGTAACTTGTCTTCCGAATAAATTCATGGGTCTTTCTTGTTTGACTCTTCCCCCAATTTTGAAGTACGATCTGGCCAAAAAAATCAAATTGTATTTTTTTTAAAGCTGAAATTATCATTCGATTTTGTTTCAAATTCATTGTTTTTAATATTAATACAATATCATATAAAGGCGAAAAAACGTTTTTTTCTACGAAAACTGCACTTAAACTAAACTGATTTTTGATCAAAACCCATTATATTAACTTAAATTACTATTCACCTTCACGAAGAACATAAAATGACTTATTTGTCATTCAAATATTAAGATGTCTGTCATTGAAGAATTAACTGATACGAAAAATAAGTTTAAATCGAATCAAAATTTTCATTTTTTAAGAACCAGAAGTTATCGTCATAACAACAATTTTTACATAAATTTTGCCTTTCAGTTCATATCCTGTAGATAAAACTTGAAGTAAAAAAAGATAGTTTTTATTTAGATTCTCTCTCATATCTCTTTTTTTGGAATAAATCAAACAGGAAACTGAAGTGAATTTTCCATAAGAAATGTCTACTATTTACTTGAAAACAACACCAATTTGACCTTCAATTCTTATTAACACTGTCTGGATATACAGGCTTTCCAGACTCCTGTTTAGATATATTGAGCGTAGGTCGTGAAACCAGTGATGGTTTAATGTTTAAGGTCACAGGAGGTCGGGTATTTTCTGTTAGTGTAGATCAATGGTAACTGCTTCTTAGCTTTGCACCATTTTGGGTAACAGGGAACTCGTACTAATGCATTAGGTGAGTACAAATGTTCCCGGCGCTCAGACTTGAAAATTAGAGGGTTAATATACCGATGAAAACCAGGTCTCCGCTAGGAAGTTTGGCATACATCTGATAGATATTTCGTAAAAGCAAAGTGGCGTATAATGAAGTTTCGAAAAGCAGGTTATATCTGTACTTGGATTAAAATATGAGGAAAACGCACTAAGAAATAATGAAAAACAATTCTCTTTTAAGAGAACCGACAATTTTAGAGAGCTGTTGACTTGAACAGCCCTTGAGAAAAAAAACCCGCCTTTTTTTTGAAATCCACTAACAAATTCCCTTTGAACTTCAATAAAAGAATATTCTTTTTTTATTTTTGTTTTTAAAAATAGCGACACGAAATCGGCATTCAAAGTTTGACGCCTCTAGAGTCTGTTGCGTACACGATTGATGAAAAAATCCCCTTGGAATCCTTAACGCGAAGAGCTTGTGCAGCAATTTCACGGTGGCTTTGAGTCAATCCTTGTGAATTATGTTCTTTAGTAGGGAACAATATATCCACAGGCCGACCTTTTCGTTAACAGCTTAGAAAAAGCCTGGAAAGATAGGTGGGATTATTAGAAAGCACTAGCGAATATTAAACTGAGAGCGAAATTTATCAGCTTTAGATCCATTCAGCTGTGATAAAAAGCAAGTAAAGATTAAGATGAAAGGAAATATTCGTCAAAAATTATTAATAACAATAGTTCTATGAACTTCATTATGAATTGGAATGAGGAATTATCTTTTAGTTGTTTTATGAACAAAGAAGTTTTTTGAAAAGAAAAAGGAGAGCCTCGTGAGACAAATAATGAGTGTATGCTTTATTCATAAGGAAAATTGGTCTACAAAAAATTTAATAAAATAACAATGAATAACAGGAAAGCATAAGAAACACCAAATTAGCTTTGTGTAATTCCTCTCTCTTTCTTTCTACTCTTCGAAGACTTTCTTCCCTTCTTTCTTTTTTTCGTTTTTCTTTATCTTTCTCTCTAGCCTTTCTTCCTAGTGTTTCTAGACTAATTTTCTTTCTGTCTTTTTTTAAATTTATTTATCATCATCATCATCATCATCATCATCATCATCATCATCATCATCATCATCATCATCATCATCATCATCAGTCTTTTAATATCCGTCGTTGGACATACAACTTCTCCAGGATTCGCCACACTTCTCTATCATGGGCGTTGCAGAGCCAGTACTCTCTGAATTTGTCTCGCTTGTCTCTCCATCTAATATTCTACCGGCCTCGGTTGCGCATGTGATCTCGAGAGATCCATGTCGTGAGTCGCGATGTCCATCGGTTGTCCGCCATTCTTACAACATGGCTAGCCCATTGATATTTTTAATGGATTCTATGATGTCCCTAACTCTTGTCTTTTCTCGAATGTACTGTTCTGTCTTGTGGTCTCTCCATGTGAGGCTCAGCATAATTCTTTCATGTGCACGTTGCATGGTTCTCAATTTGCAGATCTGTCTCTTGGTTAGGTTTCATGTTTCAGCTCAATAAGTGACTATTTCTATCGACAATAAATACAGAATAAAATGAAACAAGGAAAAAAAATGACACCGAAGAAAGAATTGTATACAGAAGCAACATGGCTAGTTTTTTAAAAAATTCTTTCCTCTTTCTCACCTGTCTTCCTTTTTATCCTTTCTTTCTAATCTTTGTAGACTTTCGTTCTTTCTTTTTTTTCCTTTCTGGTTTTTCTTTCTTTCTTTTTCCTTTCTGATCCTTCTTTCTTTCTCCCCCCCTTTTCCTTTCTCTCTTATCTATCTTTCTTCCTAGCCTTTCTTTTTAGTCTTTATAAAATTATCTTTCTTTTTCTCTTTCTTTCTCTGTCTTTTGAGAAACTATACTTAAAGAATCGGAGAGCACGAAATAAAAAAAAAATCCCCCCCAAAAGAGAAAAAAACAAACAAAAACACCACAACTAGCTTTGCGCAATCTCGCCCTTCTGTTTTTTTCATTCCAAATAATCAAAGCCCTTTCTTCCCGAAGTATCGTAATCGAGTATTTCTCTCTGATCGTACGCAATCACCTGGATATAAGTGAGTTTGTTTCAATTTGTCAACATCCTTAGTTTGATTATCACAACAGATCAATCGCATCATAATCAGTTAAAAGTAATATCGATTGATTCTGCGAGCGCTTGCGTCATATATCGACTCTGAGAAGCACAAAGGAAAGCCACTGGCTGAGCAGAATTATTATCATTTATTTTTGGTACTTTTTTTTATCTCCATCTTAACTGCCGTTGCTTTTCATTGCAAGTAAGCCCAGACTGGATACTCCACATCAATGAGGAAATGAACCAACAGCGCAGATAAAAAAAAAGAAAGGTAAGTTCCACGTGAGGATCGAACTCAAGAACCTCTATACTGGAGGGAGACTACGCTAAATGAGTGACCGTTTTTACCACTATGTAGCATCTACTATCACAAAAAATAAGATAAAATCAAAAATCTATTTGCCTGAGGAAATTTACGCAAGATCTATGCCATTGGTATTCAGCGGGGAATTATTGAATTTTCTAGGGAATCACCTCAAAAGACAAATATCCCTTCTATATACATACATACATACATACATACATACATACATACATACATACACACACACACACACACACACACACACATATATATATATATATATATATATATATATATATATATGTATGTATGTATGTATTAGATTTTCATCATGTTTATGGAATTATCCGAATATGCGTGAACCCAAATAGAAAATACACACTCGAACAGAAAAGTAAGAACGGAGGTTACTGAGGAAATTTGTGAGATGGACGCCTTCTGACTGAACAGCGTCCATACCACAACAAATGAACAAAAAATTTCTTAATTAAGAATCGAAAAATTGTGTTAATTCCTTCTTATAACTTTATACACACACACACACACACACACACACACACATATATATATATATATATATATATATATATATATATATATATATATATTGCATAAACGATTCCTTCATTAATATTTCAAGTCTTTACTTTATTTCTTCAACACGATATGCACACACACACACACACACACACGTATATATATATATATATATATATATATATATATATATATATATATATATATATATATATATATATATATATATATATCGTGTTAAATGAATAAAATAAAGACTTTTTTTAAAGGTTGGCATGTTTGCGCTAGAACAAGCTAAACTTTCAAGAACACAAAATTCCCAGAAGTCCTAAAAAGAAGGGTATACGTCTAATGCATCCTCCCGATAGTCATCTATGGAGCTGAAACATGGAACATAACAAAAGCATCAACCCTCAAACTGAGAAGCATGCAACGTGAACATGAGCAAACCATGCTCAACTTCACATGGGGAGTTCATGAGACACCACAGTATATCACGGAAAAGACAGAAGAAAAACTTAAATGGCAATGGGTTGGACATGTTGCAAGAATGTCAGACAACCGGGGGACATCGCAACTCAACCTATATCCCCAGAGATCATATGCAAAATTGTGGCTGACAGGAAGTGTGATGGTGAGACGAGCTGAATAGATGCAGGCTCCGAGACGCCCATGATATAGAGCTCTAGCAAATTTCGTGGGATGTCTGTGCCCAAACAGACGCTAAAAAGCCGATGACGATGATTATGATGATGGTAAAATCCCAACTAATACATATTTAATGAATCTCTACTGTGCTAATTATGACTTTTGTTTTACATATTTTGTGGGGGTGGGTAAAAATGGCATCTGTCGAGGAAAAGGTTAATTGCGTGCAGTGGCAGGCAGACTTGAAATTGGCAAGAGCTGTGAAAGAAAAGAAAGTTCGTCACTCATTATGGAAAATATGCACCTGATAAAAACCCAAGGAAACAACTGGATGAAAAAATATCATGATTACAAATGCAATTCAAACAATCACTGAGCGGCCAATGAATAATGTTTTCACCGACTTCACAAATGATCGGCTTGATTGATGTTGTGGGAATGATGGCGGCCATGTTGAAGATTGAGGATTAAACTCCACTTTGATAAAAGCTTCAAGAAATAGCTTTCATATGCTATATAATGTATAGGTCTTTTTTGTATATGTTATGTTATAATTTTTTCAAAGCGCGCTAGGATTAAAGGGACATTCCGTGTAAATGATCTGACTTAGCATTTCTTTGACATCTTGGTGTTCAAGTGTCATTAGTTGAATATGAGCTGAAAGGAAAAACATATTAAAACAGGTCCAGTTAGTCACTCAATAGAAACCATCACATAGTATACGTTTTTCGGCAGCATGCTTTGCAGAGGGTGATCAATAAAAAAATTAGGAAAAGGGATGATCAGTGAATTAATTATTTCTCTCGTCTTTTTTTGAGACGAATTAAAGAAAAACAAGCATGTTCGCTGCCGGATACAAGCTAAAGGATCAATTTAGATTAAACTCACATTGTAAATTTAATCCCCATTAGGAGCCCATGTGGGAGTCAGAAACGAAAAAAGTATCTTTCAGACATGACAAGAACTGAATATTTAAAGTTTAAGCTCTCTAGCTACTTCGATGCTGCCTACACGCGTGTTACTGAGCCAACCAACCAGACTGACCTAAAAACTGATGAAACCTAAGTTGACAGTTTTGGTTAACAGTATCTGATCCTATTTTTCTGCGTTTTCAGCTTTTGATTTTCTTTTCAGCATATTTCTCTGTCTATTTTACAGTATATACATTGAATATTGTTTTTTGAAATATAATATTTACAGATTAAATAACGGCTTCGTTCCTCGCCTAAGTTTCGACTTGAGCTAGGAATAACTTTTCTCTCTTTAATTCTTCATTACTTGATCTGATTGTGACGGCTTGTCCTGGAGAAAAAGTCGTTGAAACTCAGGAATAACAATGGCGACAATAATTGGAAACGAGACTGACTGCTGAAAGACCAGGCTCTATTAAGACTCCTATTCCGACTGAAAATGATTATTGCAAACTTTTATTGTATACATCATAAATACAAAATTATAAACATATACATCCGGAAGAAGATAGGAGTCAGGGACATCATAGAATCCATTAAAAAAACTGAAATGGCAATGGGCTGTCCATGCTACGAGAATGATATACAACCGATGGACATCACGACTCATGACATGGATCCCAAGAGATCACATGCGCAACCAAGGCCAGCAGAGTATTAGATGGAGCGACGAGCTAGACAAATTCAGAAAGTAGTGGTTCCGCAACGCCCACGATAGAGAAGTGTATTGAATCGTGTGGAAGGTCTCTGTCCAATAACGGACCCCAACGATGATGATGTTATATTTTTGTGTAAATATATTTGATTTATTGCAATGAAATAAGCCCCTGCCTATCCGTATGATAAATTCTAATTAGCTCAGCCAGCAAGACAGCTTCCTGGCAATCAGTTGGTCTTTAGTTCAAATCATAGTAGGGGATATGAATTTTTCATACCGATTATGGTAAGGATCATTTTTGTAGATCTTGTTCTTCTAACGATTGAAAAGTAAAGTGAACTCCAGCTTTTTGAGTTTGATGAGATTGGACGACATTTTTACAGAGACCCACTCATGAAGTTGAACACCCGGTTACACAGCGAAGAACAAAACAATATTAAGACGATGTTTTGGGCCTGGGTGCACGTGTTGAAAACCACCAACAAAAACTGTCACATAAGTGTTTTCAGTTTTTAAGTGGTTCTGGTTGGCTAATTACGTATGTGTGTGTGCATTATACGTGAAGGTTGCACCAATGGAGCAAGAAGACTCAAATTTTGAAAAATTATTTGTAGAGATAATTTAAGAAAAAAAATAATGAAGCAATTCACCCCTTTCCATAATAGTATTTTTTGAGATCATTCAATTTGTAATGTAATTTTTTGATAAATTAGTCCTTTAGTTTGCTTTTGGCAGCATTCAAAATTGATTTTTTCTTAATGATCAATGCCTAACAAAAGACAGGGAGTAGTAAATATATGCTGTAACTTAGATCACCCATCTTCCCATTTCTTTTTCTATTGATCACCCTAAGTTGGTCACGTGGCGATTTCTATTGAGTGACTAACCAGACCTGTATCTACTTTCTCCTTTTAGACATTTGTTGTTTGGAAGAGACCATCATTATCGAGGATAATGAGAAACAAACAAACAAATTAATAAAGAACCCAAAAAAATATAGATGTTGAAATAAATAGACAGGAATAGAAATACCATAAGCTCCAAATTGATCTTCATTCCATTAAGTTAGTTTAAAGTCTGGATGAAATCTCTCGGAAGGTTAACAGACCAAAAAGATTTTGAAACTGTCTCGAGTTCTTCACAAATTACACATTGCAGAAACAACAACACTGTCATGTCGTTAGAGGAGCATAACTTGCTGTCTAGAAGTCTTCAAATATCTCCAGATTTAGCTTTCACTTTACTTATAACCAGTGGCTGACACAGCTAACTAAAATCTTATATCGATAAACAGCTGAAAATTTAACGGAAGCAAGTATAACCGATAACTGTTAACTTTTATCAAGTGAATTTATCTACGGTCCGTTTCTTTTTGCCCGAAAACCTTTAAAATTGACCTAGAGAGCTAAATGTTGATACGTAGTAACTTAAACCTAGATATTTAGATAAACTGTGTTTTCAATGTAAACTAACATTTATTTTTATTTGTTGATTATATGATTTTGATATTCTATACTGCTCTGTAAAGACCTATGTCCAACCCTTAACTTTTAAACTTGGTAATAGTTTATGTAGAGCAATGACGAATATATACCCAGCATGATTGGTCGTTGTTTAGGATGGTATTAGTACCCAGTATGATGTATTGCTGCGTCGGGTAGCAATCATACCAAATTAGATTGTACCAAATGTCAGGCACCGATAACAGTTAATATAGTACGATGATGCTTACGTACTGAGTATGATGCATCGTTGTGGTATTTGGCAATGCTAAGAGATATGATGCTATCAAATATAACGTCCCTCAATGATAATAGTTTATACGGTATATAAGGAATCTCAGGAAGTGATGAAAAGTTTTTTATCAAGGCTTCATATCAAGGACATAAAAATTTAATTTGGATACCAAAATGACGGTGTGCGCATCCTTAAATCCACACCTTTAATCTTTACAGTCTGTAGTTGTTCATCACGCTTATTCAGTATTTTAACAAAAGCCTCATTCTATTTATCCCATATGAAGCTCTTTAAGAGATCAGTAAACAAGGTCTGTTTGGGAATTATCCATCATTGAATATTGAGGAAATGATAACCTACCCAGGGCGATGGTACCTTAATTTTTTCAATGGTTGATACTACATTCAGTATCGTAAATTGGAAGTAATTGTTATCCTTCTAGCTACGGATAAAAAATACAGTTGTCAAATGCAGCATATGAAGGCTCTAACAAGTATAAAAATACAGCGTATTGATCAGATATTAATGCAATACTGAAATTGAAAGTCATCACCATAACCTCTAATTTGCTTGCAGTAACACCGACCCATTCAACTCCCTTTGGGACATGACACACTTTTAAAACAATCGTATCAAGTTTTCTTTCAGGATCGCCATCAGGCGCCTCTGATTGTGTTCTTCTTAATCTCGCCCACGGTCAGAAATCACGAAAACGGTATATAGTAGCAACGAGTCAAATCTTATCTTGGGTGGGGGCAGAGGTGACAGACGTGGATGATGCGATGTGTTGCTGAGAGACCCTGTGCGAGATGTGAAGAAGGGCTCGCTGTTGTCACTGCTGACTGAGTAACCTGATGGAAGAGTGTCTATTCACGCATGAACAGTAAAGTTCCTTCTGATTGATTTGTAAGCTACATCAAGGCTAAGCAACCAGGACTCGAGATATCCAAAATGGCTGTTTACACCCGAATATATCATTTAGTAGGTCCTATGGCGCTCATATAAATACCTACTCAGCTTAGCTTCGTCTGGTACAAGAATAGCTTACTGAGAACGCACTGGCAGTGCCTTGTCAAACTAAGCTTTGTTCTACGGCAGGTACCTTAAAACTTTGAGTGATTTACCAAAAAGAAGCTTGTTGAATATCAATGCGTGTTGAAAGTATTTCCAATTTTATAGAAACAAACCAGATACCGTATGCAGCATACAAGATCGTCTCAGCCATCGATTAAAAGAAAATATTCTCAAATAAGAACGGGACTGTGCACCCGGCCCTTTCTCATGAATATGCTGGTACACGAGGGAGATGTGAGTGGGTGCTGAAACATGGAACCGAACCAAAACATTGACTCTCAAACTGAGAACCATGCAAGGTGCACATGAGAGAATCATGCTCAACCTCACGTGAAGAGCACATAAGTCAGCACAGTGTATCAGAGTAAATGCATGTCCGAGATATCAGAGGAACTGTTAGAAAACTCAAAAGGCAATGGGCTGGACATGTTGCAAGAATGTCAGATAACCACTGGACGTCACAACTCACAACTTATATCTTGAGAGATCATATGCGAAACAGTGTCCAACAGGAAAAAGGATGGAGTGACAAGCTTGATTAATTCAAAAAGTACTGGTTCTGTAATGTCCATGATAAGGAGGTCTGGCGAATCTTGGGGAATGTCTATGTCCATCAACGGACCTTAACAGGCTGCTGCTGCTGATGATGATAATGATGACGATCTTTAACTGGATCTCAAAGCCACCAAAGCTGCTCACCGAATTCACGAAGTGCGAGGGAATGGAAAAATTTATCCTTACTGTCCCAAATTGGTTTTAACAGTGGTGACCTGTCCCTTGAAATAAATCCCAGAAGTTGGCGGCCATCAGTTGTCGATTATGATGATTTTAAACGCAGGGTAGAGGGAGGCCCGACCACCAGGAACCAGAACTTTTCAGAACAGCTAAGGGTCATAAGATGATAACGTATGTAGAACATCACATAAGCTCCAAAGAATTTACAGAAGCCCCTGAGAGATTAAAAGACAAAACCACTTCTGATAAACCCCCAATATATAACGTTTTGTCGAACCTTTGGTTGGACTTATTGAACAAAGTAAATATGGACAGGTCTGGTTAGTCACTATATAGAAACTGTCACGTGATAAACGTCTTTTGGCAGCATCCTGTTTTCGATGAAAACTCAGAAAAAGTGGTGATCAATGTACAAATTACTTATCTCGCCTTTCGCTGAGCAGCGATTACTGAAGAAGTCCGAATTAAAAAAACCAAACATACGGAACAAACATGAATGCTGCTGGACATGACTTGAAGGACCGATTTAGCACAAACTTACATGACAAATAAAACTCAGCACTAAGAATCTATACAGGGGGATAACTTTCAAAAATGAGAAAAGGGGGGTAAATGTTTACATTTTTCCATCCCCCAGCTCCATTGGTACTACATGTACACCCGACACGTACATAGTCAGCCAGTAAGCCAGAGCCACTTAAAAACTGGTGAAAGCTGTGTTGACAGTTTTGGTTGACGGTTTCTATTAACAAATGTAGAAGATCACATAAGATTAAAAATACACAGGAGCTTGGAAGGGATTAAAAAAAAAAACCCCAAACTTTTGATACACCCGATGTATGACCTTTGGCCCATCCTTGATTTGGACATCTTGAACAAAGTAAATAGGGAATATCTGCAGCAGAAAACAATGGCCGATGATAAATGGTCACAGACATGGAAACTTATACTGATGTTTTCGTATTAAAACCAGATGAAAAGAAGCAATTCTTCTTTTTGTAAGACATACACACTTGACCTGGTGACCGTCGGCCAGGCAGTCGATCACTGAGTCAAGTTGCGAGGATGGTTGTGTCGGAGAGAGAGAGAGAGAGAGAGAGAGAGAGAGAGAGAGAGAGAGAGAGAGAGAGAGAGAGAGAGAGAGAGACAGAGACAGAGATTGTGAGGATGACTTGTTTTCATCCAATAGTTGTTTGAAGTTTATGGAAAGCATTTTTTTTCTTCAATAATAATTACTTTTTTTTTCTATCTTGCCTTGACTTCTTGGCTCGATATAAGAAGATTATGTCGAGAAATCACGCGTGCGCGTATATATATATATATATATATATATATATATATATATATATATATATTTATATGTAAGTATGTGTGTGTGCACGTGCATGAATGTTCTAGAAAGATATTTCTATGTATATATATCTGTATATCTGTATATATATATATATAGACATTTTCTAAGTACTATTCATTATATATATGTGCATGTGTGTGTATTTTTAATCTTAGCTTAATCTGGCATGTATATATATATATATATATACACACACACACACACACACACATATATATATATATATAAAGTTAGTTAATACAATGTGGAAAGACATTAATATCATCCTATCATTATTCTGATATATATATATATATATATATATATATATATATATATATATATATATATATATATATATATATATATATATATATATAACAGTGTAATGACGATGATGAAAAACATTAATATCATCCTGTCATTATTCTGATACTGATGACATACACATAGATTTGTGCGTAGGTATATATATATATATATATATATATATATATATATATATATATATATATATATATATATGTATATATATAGTGATATACATATTTGTGTGAGTGTGCGTATTAGCGTTGTCTGGAAAATACAATCTATGTTCATTCTCATCTATCCAAATCTGAGTCCAAAAACGTGAATTAAAAACTTATCCAACATATAATTTTAACTACCTGACTGCACATGACAGATATTAACATCATAAATCGTCCATTCTTCCTTGTAGGTGATGTATGGGTATCTTCTGAGATTATCTTATTCTGACACAAAGCAACAAGTGTGAAACACCCAATGGGAAGTTGACTTCATAACAGGAGGTATTATCCTAGGATCGTTCAGTCTGGTACAAGACTAAGAAGAAGGAAGGCTGGATGCTTTGAAAATCAGCATTCGAATTCTTGCTTATTATTATGACTGGCACTGTTTGTAAAAATAGTGATAATATTAGTATCTTGCGTAAATGATCACCGTAGCCTGCGTGTGTATTAGAATATATTATATGAAGAAATATCTAAAACTATCTGAAAAAACAGATCTTTTATAAAATTATGTAAAAAATACTCCCACAAGATTTGGGCATCATTGGTCCAAAATGCTGACGGAAACCCAAACAAGCATTTTCTTCTGAAAAAAGCGCCCCCCCCCCAAAAAAAACAACGAAGATTTATAGATGCTGTATAATAGTGTACTCATGCAGATTTTCTAGGTTGTAGTTAAAAAATATGACCAGTAGCGCCCGGACACACAATTACACACCGATAGATAAACACAAAAACTCCAAGAGAGAAGAATCTGTAACTCACTCGGCTGGTTGGTAGGGCCGTTTGTGGAGCTACGGTGATTCGATAATAATAATGATAACACTGCGCAATGAAATTTTTGTTCCTGGGTGGTGAGAGTTATTTTGTGATTGCTTTTGTTTAAAAAATCGAAAATGGATATTATTCTCTTCTGACACGGCTTTTGTGATAAGGACAGTGATATTAATAAGAAATTGCTTTCCTTACGTTCCGTAGCTAAAAAAATGCGAATTTGATCGTTGTCCAACCAATTGGAAATAAGCAGATTTCTAGTAATCACTGTCCTAGCCCCAAAAATAAAGGTTGAAAAAAATAACAGATATTTTCTATACTTTTTAGACGTAATCAATCAGTAAATAACACCCATTATCGAGAAAGAAAAAGTAAAAATAAAATTCTGCAATGTAGTAGGAAGAAGTGAGACTTACCGGATCACCGTGTTGCTGCGGTCTTCGAAGACACAGGAAATATGTTAGAGATTTAGGAAGATTTACTGTCACTTGATCCCACTGAAAACTTATTTAGTGGGTAGAAATAAAAACAAGGTTTTTTGTTGACTTGATAAGGAATAAATGATTTAATTTTCAGCCTCCTAGCTGTATTGATACGATTACACGGGCTTGATAAATAATTATTTAGCCAGCCAGCCAGTTAGTCAGCTAGTTAGCCAGTCAGCCAGCCAGCCAGTTAGCCAGCCAGCCATCCATCCATCCATCCATCCAGCCAGCCAGCCAGCCATCCATTCATCCATCCATCCATCCAGCCAGCCAGTTAGCCAGCCAGCCAGTTAGCCAGCCAGTTAGCCAGACCAATAAAAAAACCAAGAGAAAATCATGTTGAAAGTTTTGGCGACAGTTTTGGTTGACGGTATCTAATAATAATGATGATGATAGAATTAATTGAGGCAGCTTGCTATCACTTGATCTACTGGTGTGAAAAATAACACGATTCAAAGTTGAATTATAACTGAAATTTATTCATTTATTCTTTTACATCAATGATACAAAAGATTACAACAGCTCCAAGGTATATGCAATGAATGGTAGTCAAGAAGAAATAATGTAGAGTGAAATAACAATAAATGTTGCACATGAAAGTGAAATGACAATGTCAGAAGATCATGTTTGTATAAATGATTCCTTTCATTTTCTCGGCCTTTCGCCAAAACTGGCTTTTTTTTAAAGAGAAAAACGGATTTAGCAAAACTTTGAAGAAAAAAAAAAAAGGGAAAAAACATTTGTACAAATATGACTTCCTGATCCTGCCATTTCACTGATATCATCGGATCTATCATATTCCATATCGATACACTGATTATATATATATATATATATATATATATATATATATATATATATATATCAGGTCACAAACCAAATATGATCAGTAATTATCCTCTTGGTCAATTAGTAATGTTAAATGTCGAGTATAATTGGGTGACTTTGCAAAAAAAAAAAAGTCTCAAGCCGCCTTCTTTCAATATTTTCGTAATTTTTTTTCTCAGCACAAAAAGCGTTTACAATATCAATGTCGAAACAGAAAATGGTCATAGCAGCTACTCAAGTTATGGCGAAAGAACGGCTTATGCACCATGGGTGCTCAATTTGTAAAGGTTGGGAAGGGTAATGAGGACAAGTCAGATAATTTTTAGAATTCTGCTTCATCAGGAAAATGGCAGCACCACACACACACACACACACACACGCACATTGGTGTACGACACAGCCATGTGATCCGTTGGGCCACCTTCAAGAGAAAATAGTGCTGATATAACCAGAATGGATCCTGTTTTTTTTAGTTTTTTTAATCCAGTTCAAATTGAAGGAATGAGTAAGGAAGATTACTCTTTAATTGGCATTTGAGAGATACTTCTCCGTAAAATAAGTTATTTAATTTGAAAAGTTAGCGCTTTTTAGGGATACCCTATTTCAATACCTCTGGCTACAATTATTCGTTTCAGCTACTCGAAAGTCCTTTACAGATAAACAGAAATAAAATTTTCGTGTTATACATAAATATCATTTAAAAAAAAATAGGGCTACTAGAGGAATTGAACCTGCCATCGAAAAGGTAGCTGCTTCAACGTAGCAATGTTGTAATATAATATGTAATATGTCGGTAATACAAAGATCCGAATAACAGTTTTTACACCAAATTCTTATCTTGTTTATCCTTGGTTGACTCACTTCTTTCAATGCGACAAATATGCATAAGGAAATGGATGTATATGATCCGACAAAATGATTATAAATTGCGTTATATTATATAGAAACTTATTTGAGATAATCTCTCGTCATTACACAGTTAATGTATCACTCACCCTAGACAATGGAAATAAAGTAAACAATTGAATAAAAAGTTATATATACATAAACAAATATATATATATATATTTATTTATTTATAACCTTTTCTTCAATTGTTTTGGGGGATTGCTTTATCCATTGTAATACTACTGATCTGTTTCGCGCAATCATTGCAATCAACGCACAACTGTTATTCCTCTGTTTTTCTCTTGTTCTCATATACTATGGGGACCTTGCTCTTGTGTTTCTCTTTGTTTATCCCGTTTTCCTATTTTAGAATGGGGCTGGGGTTGTCAATGACTGTAATGGAAAATTGCCAATGCACCTATTATTGAGTGAAAGTAATTTGGGGGTTAGATGATATGATGATAATTCTGAATGATTTTTAAAAGATAATCGGCGTAGATAGTGAGTTTTTTCTGACTTTTTTGGTGCATTGTGTGTGGCCGAAATATATATATATATATATATATATATATATATATATATATATATATATATATATATAAATATATGAAAGGTGGATAGAAAAGACAGGTAGATATATAGTTATGAATAGACTGAGAAAAATAGATAGATAGGAAAAAACTGAGGAAAATTACATAGATTGCATTGACAGATATTAGGAAATGGGTGACTGAAGTCACACAAAAGTAAATTGAAAATATTTTTTAATGTTAAGTATTCAAAGCTATACAGCTCTCTAGAATATATATATATATATATATATATATATATATATATATATATATATATATATATATATATATATATATATATATATATATATATATAAATAGAGAGAGAGAGAGAGAAAATATGAATAGATTGAGAATAATATAAAGATAGATATGAACTGACTGTGACAGATAAAAAGATATGAGTAGAGATAGATTGATAGATAGATCGATATGAGCAGACAGATAGATATACAGATGGATAAGCAAAGGAAAAAAGAGAGAAAAACAGACATAGGAATAAAAGAATAAATGAGAGAGGCTGATAGATAGATAGATATATGGATAGAGAGAGAAAGATAGAAAGAGAGAGGAGCGAATGATTGGAAAGATTTCCTGGCTATGAAATCAGAATAGAGTATTGGCATCAGTCATCATTTCTGACTATTGACACTCATCAATAAATAGTGGCTTTGTATTCAATTCAACCTGTCCCCTATTTCACAGATATCAAATCTCATTGAATCGGGTGTCAATAATCATAATCCCCTATCGATTCCGAGATCAAATTACTCTTTTATGACACTTATAAGTACACCATATACGCTGCACATACATGTATATACCCAACCTATATACATATCATATGAATTCAGCACCGATTACAAATATATTTATTGAGTAGATTGAAATGGGGACGTACATTTTTTTTTATTTGGCCCCTGAGGTCAATTTCAAGCTCTGCCCGGTCCCTGCTCGTCGATACGTTGTTGCTTTGTACTAAATCCATTCTTTTCCAGGTAATCTCCTCTTCCAAGTAGAGGAGACCGGGGCTAGTTGAGCACAGGGGCAGATTGAATCACTAGCTCCTATTTTTGTTTCCGCCACTTGTGTTGAGAAAAAGCGAGAGTGCACTGCGTGGATTAAGGTCGATCAACGATGACAGGCCCTTTTGGGAGGGTGACTGTTTTTGCAGACCGCGAAACCCAAGTGGTGTTGGTTGCCGGAGAACTATCTGCGTAGTTTCAAATACAATCAATGGAAATAAGTCCTTCAGAAAATGATAAACGGTTTTGCTGACCTGCAAATCTTTTTGGGCTAAACATCATCATCATCATCATCAGTCTTTTAACGTCTGTCGTTGGACATGGACCTTCCCAAGGATCTACCACATTTCTCTGTCATAGGCGTTACGGAACCAGTATTTCCTGAATCCGTCTAGTTCATCTCTCCATCTTGTGTTCTGTCCGCCTCAGTTTTTTATGTGATCTCTGGGGATCCCTGTTGTGAGTCACGATATCTTTCATTCTCGCAACATGACCAGCCCATTGCCAAACGATTGTCCTCAAGTGGTGTTTATCACCTGAAGCAACGTTCGTTTATTTCCATGGTCTGATTAAGGCTGATGGACATCTTTTTTCAGGCACCTTACAGATGCTATCGACATCCCAATCAAAGGCAAAATTTTCCGATAAAAGCCTGTTCACAGCATTTGGTCAACAGAGTACGCCGAGGAGAGAGGCAGCAGTCGTCACTGTCACACGCAGAGGAAAGGTCGTCCACTTTCTTTCGCATCAAAGCCAACGTTCCTGTCCTCTGTCTGTTTTCCTCACCTTGTATCTTGCATTCAGCGTGTTACATTTTCTGACATCATACACAAGCCACGTAACCCCGTTTTACGTAATAGAAAAGGAGAAATAAACATGACACTGAATTATTGCAACAGTGTTTTCTTCTTTTGCGTCTATGCTGCTTTTTGCCTTTACTGCAGACACACAAATCACAACTCCTAACTTTTAGATACTGCATCATTTCCCTCGGTAGCTCATTAAGCAACACCTAATGGGGCCATAACTAGCTTCATTTCTAGCTGAAGAATCTTGCCCTTTTTACGACTAAGCCTTAGTCATACCTACTGTAAGCACCAAAAGGTTTTGCATGGTCAACGTTCTTTCATCGTATTAAGTGATCTTTTCACTTTGACAAAAGTGGGCAGTTTATACTGTAGTTGATGATAGCGAAGTATATGTTCATGAAAAGTGGCAATGAACATTATATATATTCCATGTCATGTAGCGCCTGCCAGAACTCTTTTTAAAAAAATAGAATAGTATGTAAAGAAGATCAGGTGTTCGGGGCTAGTTGGTCCATTATACGTGGGGCTACTTGCTGCACTATCATTATATGCAACTAAAACAGAGGAAAAACAAAAAAATCTACATAATAACAAAACAAACTTTAAACAAGTCATTAGTGTCACTCTTATCCCGCCCATTTTTCAGTTCACTGCGATGCTTCATGGTGTCCTCTCCCATATGATTCCCCTTGTTCTACCAGGCCTTTATGATATTTCTAAAATCTCACTT
Organism: Thysanoteuthis rhombus; assembly: GCA_963457665.1. Lineage (NCBI taxonomy): Eukaryota > Metazoa > Mollusca > Cephalopoda > Oegopsida > Thysanoteuthidae > Thysanoteuthis > Thysanoteuthis major. Next base: position 34,161,540 of record OY735239.1, read on the forward strand.
TTTACTTATACATCCTCCTATCTAGTCTGGAAATTATACATTTCTCAATTATAACTCTATATTGATCTCAATTGAACACACGAGCAAGAGAACTAACTTGCTCGGACAGAACCGACGATCCCAACTATAACTTGATTGATGTTTCAGATTCAAAAGACCGACCCAAAGGAAGTCTCTTCTCTATGATAAGTTTGGGTCATATTTGTGCTTTAATGAATTAATTTCTCAGGAAGTTATAGCCACCTAAGTGAAAAATGCATTAGCTAGCCTTGGTTCCCCCTTTCTAATCTCCTTGAATCGAAAGTCAATAATCATAATTCGTCATCTAGCTAAGAACCAAGACTGAACATAACCGAAATATGTTGCACGTACAAATGGAGTCATTAATAAAAGCGTACAGGATGACGATATCGACTAACGTATTTCAGGTTCTTATTCATTTGTGTTGAGTTTTACAACCAATGCATTCTCCCGACAGTCACTTATGGAGCCAAAACATGAAACCTAACCAAGAGACAGACTAGCAAACTGAGAAGCATGTAACCTACACATGAGAGAATCATGCTCAACCTTACATGGAATGGTCACAAGACAGCACAGTATATAAGGAAGAAAACGGGAGTTCGAAACATCATCGAATCTATTAGAAAACTGAAATGGCAATGGGCTGGCCATGTTGCCAGAATGAGAGACAACCAATGAACATCACGACTCACAACATGGATCCCCAGAGTTCACATTCGAAACCGGGGCTGACAGAATACAAGATGGAGAGATGAACTAGACAAATTCAGGAAATACTGGCTCCACGCCCCCCATGATAGAGAATAGTGGCAAATCCTGGGGAAGGTCTTTGTCCAACGATGGACGTTAAAAGGCTGCTGCTGCTGATGATGATCTTTTACATGTTGACTAAAGAATTTATCATTATCATAACCAAGTGAAGATTTACTCACAAAACCCTTTTGGTAAGGGGTCCGCACCATTTACAGTATCTCCGAATGGAGTTGCTTTATAAAATGTCGGATTAAGCTGAACTTTGTTACTCAAGATCTTGAGACCAAGGCTCAACTTTTGTATGAATCAAACTATAAAAATCGCTGGCAATAGCTGCAATAGTTTTTGCTTAGAAAACTGACCTCCACTATTTTAAGTGCAGAGATTTTAAAACTGTATAAAGTAACTCAAATTACACTAAAATATTTGGATGTATAGAGATCATCAGAAGAGAATATTCCCTTTAAAAATCTATTATCAGCACGAGAAATTAAATAGCCAATAAGTTGACTCTGCCTCTTTGATATAATCAAAAGATTTACTATGTAATGGAGTGTTTGATTCAAACCTAATTCTCATTAAAGGTTATGGTTTTCCTTACGTAAACTGCATTTCTACCACAACAACGTCGAGCTGAAGTTGTGGGTGCATAGTTATTTGTACTCGTTTTTACAATAACATCGACATATCTTCCACGAGAGATCGCGTGGCAGCAAGTCTCCCCAATATTCCAGGACTCATTCAAGTATCAAAGCCAATTTCAGTAATGCTTTCGTCTGGATTGTTCAAGTTCTTCTTCGGATTCCCAGTTCTTATAGCTTCTTTGTTAGGTCTTAGGGGACTGTAGCTAGTGCTTCAACAACTATCGGCACTACTGTCACCTAGATGTGCCACAGATTCTTATCATCATTTTGATCCCTGTCCTTTACGGTCTATTACCAAGTCGTTACCAATAACCCAGGGGAGAAGACGGTTGAAGTGATATTAAATCATTTTCTGCCCTCTCCCCCAGTTGTGTGTGTTGTAAGACATTTTTTTCGTGTGTGTTGCAGATATTATTATTATTATTATTATTATTATTATTATTATTATTATTATTATTATTATTTGGAATCTCACACCAGTTGCCTAGTGGTAACCGCTGGAGTTTGAGTGACAGCAAGTGTCCTCAAGTCTTCAGCCCTACTCTCTTAGTATTCATAGGTCGCAGTAATTCTGCGATTTACTGTTTCACACCGGTTGCCCAGTGGTTATCGCTGAAGGCTGAGTGACAACAAGTCTCCTCAGATCTTCAGCTAACGTCTCCTCTCTCTTTCGCATATCATGACAGAGCTACAATTCGTTGCAGTACTTAAATCCCTAGCACCTTACTCAGTATCCGTGCAGTTCCCAGTAGTGCTGTGGTCTGTACGGTCTTTATCCTTCCCCTAATTCCGATCTTCTCCAGTCTCACCCTCAGCGTTCTGGGGACAGTTCCTAGTGCGCCCACTATGACCGGTACTACCCTGGTTTTCATGTTCCACATTTTCTTTAACTCTCTTGCTAGGTCCTGGTATTTTTCCCTTTTTCACCCTCCTTTTTTTTACTCTATGGTCTGCAGGCACAGCAACGTCTACTTATTATCATTATTTGCAATCTCACACCAGTTGCTTGGTGATTGCCGCTGGAGATAGAGTGACAGCAAGTGTCCTCAAGTCTCCAGCCCTTCTCTCCTAGTTCTCATAGGTCACAGTAATTCTGCGGTTTACAGTTTCACACCGGTTGCCTAGTGGTAATTGCTGAAGGCTGAGTGACAATAAGTCTCCTCAAGTCCTCAGCCAACGTCTCCTCTCTCTTTTGCCTATCATGCCAGTGCTGTGGTGTACATTTCCGCTTTCATTTCCCTTCCTCTGTTGGGTCACTATTATTATTATTATTATTATTATTATTATTATTATTATTATTATTATTATTATTATTATTACCATTTGGAATCTCACACCAGTTGCCTGGTGGTAACCGCTGGAGTTTGAGTGACAGCAAGTCTCCTCAAGTCTCCAGCCCTCCTCTCCTAGTACTAGCAGGTCGCAGTAATTCTGCGATTTACAGTTTCACACCGGTTGCCCAGTGGTTATCGCTGAAGGCTGAGTGACAATAAGTCTCCTCAGGTCTTCAGCTAACGTCTCTTCTCTCTCTTTCGCATATCATGACAGAGCTACAATTCGTTGCAGTACTTATATCTCTAGCACCTTCCTCAGTACCCGTGCAGTTCCCAGTAGTGCTGTGGTCTGTACGGTTTCTATCCTCCCCCTAATCCCGATCTCCTCCAGTCTCTCCCTCAGCGTTCTGGGGACAGTTCCTAGTGCTCCCACTATGACTGGTACTACCCTGGTTTTCATGTTCACATTTTCTTTAACTCCCTTGCTAGGTCCTGGTATTTTTCCCTTTTTTCACCCTCCTTCTTTTCTACTCTATGGTCTGCAGGCACAGCCACGTCTACTATTTGGCAGGCCTTCCTTTTTTTGTCTACTATTACTAAGTCCGGCCTTCTTGCCTGGATGAGGTGGTCAGTTTGGATGTCAAAGTCCCACAGTAGTTTGTGGTTGTCATTCTCCAAAACTGCCTCTGGCTTGTGCTGATACCACTTTTCCCCATGGTTGAATCCCATTTGTTTACTTAGTTCCCAGTGTATCATCGTTGCTACTCTATCGTGTCTATGCTTATACTCCTTCTGGGCGAGTTGACTACATTCACTAGTTATGTGGTTTACTGTCTCATCTCTTTCACCGCACATGCGGCATTTGCTGTTTGTCTGTGTTCTGTCGATTTTTGTTTTTATGTAGTTTGTCCTTATGCTTTTGTTTTGGGCTGCCATGATGAGCGATTCTGTTTCTCTGTTAAGGTTTCCCTTTCGTAACCACGTCCATGATTTCTCGTCTGCTATATCTTTTATCTGTCTTTTAAACTCGCCGTACAATTTTTTCCCTTCCCACTTTTCTTTTCTAGTTTGCTGTACCGTTCCATTGCTTTCTACTTTGTTTGTTGCACTATCCCTCGCGCTCTTTATGATTTCTTCACTATTTGTTTGCACATATTTATCTAGGACTACTTTAGCTCTCTGGACACAATCTTCTATGCTGATGAGCCCCCTACCACCTTCTTTTCTCTTAACGTATAGTCTATCTGTATCATCCCTAGGGTGTAATGCTTTATGCATCGTCATAAGTTTCCTTGTTCGCCTATCCATTGATTGGAGCTCTTCCTTTGTCCATCCTAGGAATGGTCCTGTATACCTAACTACTGACACAGCCCAGGTGTTCATTCCTTTTATTAGATTTCTGCTATTTAATTTGGTTTCTAATATTTTCCTTATCCTTCTAAGGTATTCCCTCTTTTCTCCTTCATCTCTTCCCGTTTTATCGTGTCACATTCAAGGACACCTAGGTACTTGTATCGGTCTTGTGCAGTCAATGCCCTAATCTTGTTGTTGTCCGGAAGTTCAATTCCCTCAGTCATTGAAAGCCTTCCTTTGTGCATTACCATGATTGCGCATTTTTCTATCCCAAACTCCATTCCTATGTCCTCACTATATTCCCTTACTTCGTTGAACAGAGTCTCAAGCTCTCCCCTGTTTTTCGCAAACAATTTAATATCGTCCATGTACATTAAGTGGTTGACCTTCCCTTTTGTTTTAGAGAAGTGGTATCCTTTGCTGTTTTTCAGGATTCTGTTAAGCGGTATCATTGTTAGAACAAATTATTATTACTATTATTATTATTATTATTATTAATAATAATAATAATAATAATAATAATAATAATAGTAATAATAATAATAATAGAAAGAAGATAAAAAACAAGACTGAAAATTTTCGATATTTTGTATATCGTTGTCAGTCGAAATTCAAATGTAAAAAAAGCTTTAAAACGTTATTATTGCGTACTGTAAAGGAAAACAAAATAGAATTTGAGCATCAAACGTTCAAACAATTTGAAACTGTCTTATTTTTATTCTTTCAAAATATCACCAAGCACGGCGTTATCGATCATTTCTCATAAGTATTATTTGTACAACAACAATAGCAGTAATAACAATGATATTAACAAAGTGATAATAATGACAACAACGATTAGAAGTCAACAGAGGGTGACGGGTATTGTTATCAAAATCTCCAAGTAAATATTATTTAAAAATTATGGCAAAAGCAGAAACAAAACGTAGATGTTTGTCTCTCCGAGAAAAACTAAAAATATTGAAGGGCTATGATAAGATCAAGAATTTCACAGCCCCTGTACACACACACACATACGCAAAGATTTGCGTTCGGCTGCACCCATGTTCAAGTACTTTTTATAGCGTGACAGACAAGCACAAATAAACCTATTATTCATATACACTGGAAAAAGTGTTTCGCAGTGAAACTTTAGAAAAATACTCTAATTTGTTACACGTAAAAATATTTGTTTATTTCAAAGTAATGTATATCATATTCAATCAGAAACTTTGAGACAAACTAATGAATTTAGGTAGATGTAATGGTGTGCTTTCTCCAGTTCTGAGTCTTTGATTTTGATTGTTGTCTTTGTCTTCAACGTATTCGTTTTTTATGGCACTTGTTTTTCTGAGGTTCATTTAAAAGCCAACTTTCTTCGTTCAGTCTGTTCAGCATCGACAATCTAAATCGACGCAGAACTGGAGAAATTAGACTACTACATCTACCAAGGACAACAAATCACCGTGAAAGACTAAAAAGAAGAAATCAAGCAAAGAATCACACTAGGTTGGTAAGGTTTCGAAAGATCATGCTCATCCTTCAAGAGAAAATTCTATTAGTCCTAAAAAGAACTGTACATGACCAATGCATCCTCTCGATAGTCAGTTAGGGAGCTGAAACATGGATCCTAACAAAAAAGGGTGACCCTTAAACTGAGAACCATTTAAAGCAGACATGAGAGAATCATGCTAAACCTCACATTGAGAGATTACAAGACAGTATATTGGAGAAAAACAGGAGTCCGAAATATAGAATCCATATCAAACTTATATAGCGATGGACTGGTCATGTTGCGAGAATGTCAGAAAACCGATGGACATCACGACTCACAACGTCGATCCACAGAGATCACATGTGAAACTGTGGTCGACAAAATATAAGATGGCGTTTTCTTGTTCAGAAAGTACTGGCTCTATGATACCCACGATAGAGAGTTCGGGTGAATCCTGGGGACGGTCAAAAAGGCGCTAAAAGGCTAATGGTGATGATTTATAAATTTAGGTCAACATTCTTTTCACACCAAAGTAATTTTTTAAAGTTGGTCTGAAGGAAGACTTTTTTTTCACTGTTTTTAAGATATTGTTAGATCAGAAAATGTGAAGAGTCCTTCAACTTGGTATTAAGATTCCATTTCAGTAGAAACGTTAATGAAAGATAAACGTTTCAACATTAAAATAAATTACCAGATTTGATCGAAGATGACAGCTACATAGAGACATTTAATCGACTTTTCAATAATTATAGTCTTTTTTTTTCTTGAATTTCCTGGATTACTGACACAATTTCGGTAATCTCCGCCAGGTTTCAAAATTGATCTTTCCTTTCTTTTAGCTTTCTTTTCAGACGATGGAATATCGATTAAGTGATCACAATTCATTTGGATGAAACTTTTTTTTTTCAATTTGGTTTTGTCTTACCCAGGAACGAGAACTTGCACTGAATATCGACCAACTCTCAAGTTCAATTTCGATTTTAACTAATCAATATCTTAGATCAAAATGTAACGACGCGAATTTATTACAACCATCATCATCATCATCATCATCATCATCATCATCATCATCATGTTAGTGTCCGTTGTTGAACACACCCATACATACATATGTAAATAGTTGATAAATTATTCTCTATCTCTCTCTATTTCTTCCTCCTTCTCTCTCTCTCTCTCTCTCTCTCTCTTATCCTCCCACTCTATGTATATATGCGTTGCTCTTACCATTGAGTTAAACAACTGCCAGAGATGCAAAGGTTCAAATAACTTCTCTCACTCCAGATTCTGGTTTTGTTCATTCATTGTCTATATCTGCTCTATTTGTTTCACTCGATGCCGACAATTATACTTCTAAGATATAGATATGTAATCCGGCAGAAATAATTATGAATTGCGTTATATAATTTGGAAACTATATTATGATGATACCCTATATAAAATAGCAAACAACACGTAGTATGACTTAAGTTATATATCAAAATCATAGCTGGAGGGGGAGTTAGTCTTTGATCAAATCTACTATTAACACCACGTTAGTATAGCTGTTTTGTTCTTAAATCCTTGAAATAGTTACATGGTAAACAACTGATGATTCCTACAAAAATTGTACAATGATATCAAATTCTGTGTAAAACATTACAAACACTGAAGTAAAATACTTTAACTGATATTGAGAAATAATTGACTGAAATGACAGTGTTTTGAGAAATTTTTTTTTCTTAAACATATTTAATGTTTAAAGTTTTTTAGACTATATATATATATATATATATATATATATATATATATATATACAAGGCCTGTCTAGGATGTAATGAGACTACTTGTATGAAAATATACATCATCAACTTAGTTGCAATCAACCTTATCTCCTTCAAAATGAATCCCCTGGGTAGTCACACACCAACAGAGACATTGTTCTCACTCCTCATAATATTGCTGGAAGTCCTCGGCGTCATGACCTCTTGTGTGCTCTCAACAGTTCAGAAAATAGTCAAAGATTCAAATCAGGTGAGTAGGAGTCTCAAAGAGATTCAACCAAATTTACTATCGTGAGCTCCGTGGACATCATCATCATCATCATCATCATCATCATCATCATCATCATCAATAGCCCTTTAGCGTCTTAAGTTGGTGATCCGAAGGATGCGGCAGACCTCTCTATCATGAGTATCGCGGAACTAATACATTCTGAATTGGTTGAGTTTGTCATGGTATCTTATTTTCTGTCGATCACAGTTTTGCATATGATCTCTTGGGATCCACGCAGTGAGTTGTGATGTTTATTTGACGTTCTTGCTATATGAACAGCCCATTGCCATTCGAGTTTTCTAATGAATTCTATGATATCTCTGGCTCCTGTTTTGTCTCTAATATATTGTGCTGTCTTGTGTTCGCTCCACGTGATGTTGATAATGGTTCTCTACTGTGCATATTGCATGATTCTCAGTTTGAAGGTTATTCTTTTGGTTAGGTTATATGTTTCGGCTCCATAGGTGACTATTTGGAGGGTGCATTGGATATAAACCCCTCTTTTTAGGACTAATGGGATTAGCTCGTTTTAGGAGGTTGAGCTTGCTCTGCTAGAAGCTTGTTAACCTAGAGTGATCCTCTGAAGGAATATTTGTGCGTGTGCCACTATTAATCAACAACTAGCCATTGTACAAAGTTGAAATTTAACAGATGTATTACTTAGCACACAAGGCAATAAAATGCCCAATATCTAATTGAATAAATTAAAAATGAGAGATCGCAGATCTTCTTTCAAATTTTTAAAAATAGATTACTCAACTTTTTTTCTTCAGAATACATCTTGCATTGATCGCAACCAACGTCTTATTGGAAATTCAGTTCAACCAGAAAATTTTGGTTAATTAAATTTTTTACTGCTTTGTCCCTCTTCTCTAATGTTAAATTGCCTCGAGGAAAATAAATCAGACGAGAGGGAACAGAATGAAGTAATTATAACGTTCACTTCAATTTCTCGAGTTACAATTAAAAAAAAAACCTCCGTATATGCAGAGAGCAGACAAGAGCACAGTTGTCTATTCATGATTGCAACCTGTTTTGCAGCAGTTCAAGTCAGACATTGAATATGTAGCTCAGAATAAACTGCTCGCACGCAGTGCCTGCACTTACATCGTGGCACCGGGAACCCCATCCACTATATAGCAACGTGGCTGTCATCGCCCCAGGAGCAACAACGACAGAGCAGTTTTGATATCTGGCTGTCAATCTTCACATCAGAATAGGAAATCCTCAAGGGATCGACATCACGCATATAGTCGGGTCTATTCCGTACACGCACGTTTGGAACAGGTCCTACAATAGATTACCCCCATTTTGCGCTTTGGAATACACATCAACACAAAGACACATCCACACGAATTTTACATCATGGTTTGATTTCTCTGACGAATAATAAGGATGGGATTCCACGTCTGTTGCCGGTCCTCAAGGAACTTCTACCAATCCTTGAATGAACATCCCTGGCTAACACACGCTGTGGCTTAAGAGCATATGATAATAAAGCCTGGCTGGAATCTACTTTATCCATCAGATGTATGAAAGAAGTATTACGCTTTGTCTCACCTTTCAGACAACACTAATAAAGTCCTAAGACTACAACGGCCGGAATCAGACGAGAATGTTGGTAAGACGGAATAATTTAGGGAATTGTCAAAAAAGGAGCTTCCTTGAATTGTACGTTAGAGTACGGAGAACGATATCAGCTACCCAAGTTCGAATTTTAGCTGAAGCTGCTTATGTTTACATCATATTCATGCCATAAAGAAAGGCACGAATCCATTTATCCCAGAGTTATGTCCCATCGCCAGATCTCTTGGCAAAATGTTTCCTCACTAGCGTGTTGCGATTTGTGACAGAGAGGAGCAGGTGAGAAAGTTAGTACCTGGGCAAATCACTCCCTAATCTACCTTACCTACTGAGACGGTAGCAGTAAAAAAGCTGTTATCACAATAGCAAACCTTGACAGGGACCGATCCACCAATATAAAACGTAATACTGGGGAGCAGTTCGTCACGGGCGGCGTTATCCCATTGCACTAAGAGGGATAGGTCAGGTTCGTCCTGACGCTTTCGCGACCTCGATTGCAGCGGCAGTAGCCATTTTTGAGGGTGCTCCGTCCCACTTAAAACTCGATCTTGTGTCACATCTTGCTCTCGTGGGATTGCAAGTAAATTGGATACCTGTAAACCCCAGCATATATGAAATACAAAAAATAGCTTTCATCTCCACTTCTTACAATATTAAACGAATCATGTCAATGTGAATGTATGTACTGCAACTAGCATACATTACTTTATGTATATATAGAAGTATGCTTGAGAAAATGTTGCTTTTCTGTGTATGTAAGAGCCTTTATGTCTCTTTATGTCTCTCTCTAAAGCCCAGGAAAACCAACTGCGTTGCCAGGCTTGGGTTTGGATTTGGACCCGGCTGGTAACTTACATAAACTGAAATCAAAGCCTACAACAACAACAACGACAACAACAACAACATAATAATGATGATTATGATAATTCATTCACTTTATCAATTTAGATAAAAGAAAAGTAATTTTCAAACTTACTTTATTTAAACACGTAGGAAAATTCAGTAAACCCCGGAATAAGTGAAAATTCAAAGGTGGAATATCCGTACTCGGTGAATGAGTAAAAACGTCCTAATCAAGCCGTAACTGTTTTTTTCTTTCTGGTCATCAGAAAACATGTAGTCTAGCCCTATGGACTATCACGTCTTTCATATCATCTAATTCTGGACGCCTTTTTCTGCCTTCAGTCAGTCTAATTAGGTGCAATAGTTGTTCAAATCAATATTTTGGTCATATTGAAAGAGCTTATAGAAGACAGATATCTCACTATTTCGCCACGGTACGACTTTCTTCGGACGAAGAACCGCTTTTCGCACAGCTAATGGTGGTTCATTCCGTGTGCCCAATGATATCTTTTGTTCCACATTGTTTTAAAGTTCATTGCACATCACTATTTCTTTGAAAAACGGAACTTTTTACTTACGTTGATTGCTGTCTAATTCGGAGCAGTGCATGTATGAATCAATGATTTGGTACTCCGAAAAGAGCTCAAAGTAAGCATTCGCTTCCAATTTCATCATACATACAGCATCACGTTTTTCTGATAAAGACCTTTTACGGCGTATCAGTAATATTTCTTCTGCAGACCCTCACCTCAAAGCGTATTACATCTACACATCTGAAGACCATCTATGACTCAATTAAATTCTTCATACTACTACCATCATCATCATCATTATTATTATTATTATTATTATTATTATTATTATTATTATTATTATTATTATTATATTTGCAATCTCACACCAGTTGCCTGGTGGTAACCGCTGAAGTTTGAGTGACAGCGAGTGTCCTTAAGTCTCCAGCCCTCCTCTCCTCATTCTCATAGACCACAGTAATGCTGTGGTTTACAGTTTCGCACGGGTTGCCCAGTAGTCATTGCTGAAGGCTGAGTGACAGTAAGTCTTCCCAGGTCTTCAGCCCACATCTCTTCTCTCCCTCACCCATCACGCCGGTGCAGTGGTTCACATTTCCACACTCATTTTACTTCCTCTGTTAGGCCATTGTTGAGATTTAATGTCGCAGTCCTTATATTTCTAGCACTTTCCTCAGTATCTGTGCGGTTCCTAGCAGTGCTGTAGTCTGTACAGTCTCTACATTATTATTATTATTATTATTATAATCATCATCATCATTATTATTATTTGGAATCTCACACCAGTTGCCTGGTGGTAACTGCTGGAGTTTGAGTGACAGCAAGTCTCCTCAAGTCTCCAGCCCCCCTCTCCTAGTACTCATAGGTCACAGTAATTCTGCGATTTACAGTTTCACACCGGTTGCCCAGTGGTTATCACTGAAGGCTGAGTGACAATAAGTCTCCTCAGGTCTTCAGCTAACGTCTCCTCTCTCTTTCGCATATCATGGCAGAGCTACTATTCGTTGCAGTACTTATATCTCTAGCACCTTCCTCAGTATCCATGCAGTTCCCAGTAGTGCTGTGGTCTGTACGGTCTCTACCCTTCCCTTAATCCCGATCTCCTCCAGTCTCTCCCTCAGCGTTTTGGGGACAGTTCCTAGTGCGCCCACTATGACCAGTACTACCCTGGTTTTCATGTTCCACATCTTCCTTAACTCTCTTGCTAGGTCCTGGTATTTTTCCCTTTTTTCTCCCTCCTCCTTTTTTACTCTATGGTCTGCAGGCACAGCAACGTCTACAATTTTTTCTACTATTACTAAGTCCAGTCTTCCTGCCTGGATAAGGTGGTCAGTTTGGATGTCGAAGTCCCACAGTAGTTTGTGGTTGTCATTCTCCAAAACTGCCTCTGGCTTGTGCTGATACCACTTTTCCCCATGGTTGAATCCCATTTGTTTACTTAGTTCCCAGTGTATCATCGTTGCTACTCTATCGTGTCTATGCTTATACTCCTTCTGGGCGAGTTGGCTACATTCACTAGTTATGTGGTTTACTGTCTCATCTCTTTCACCGCACATGCGGCATTTGCTGTTTGTCTGTGTTCTGTCGATTTTTTGCTTTTATGTAGTTTGTCCTTATGCTTTTGTTTTGGGCTGCCATGATGAGCGATTCTGTTTCTCTCTCTCAAGGTTCCCCTTTCGTAACCACGTCCATGATTTCTCGTCTGCTACATCTTGTATCTGTCTTTTAAACTCTCCGTACAATTTTTTCCCTTCCCATCTTTCTTTTCTTGTTTGCTGTACTGTTCCATTGTTTTCCACTTTATTGCTTGTTGCACTATCTCTCGCGCTATTATTATTATTTTTATTTGCAATCTCACACCAGTTCCCTTATTATTATTGTTTACAACATCAATAGATTATTCCAGATGTTACAATTATAGCTACTAATATTGAGAATTTGATAATTTTGAGACATAATCTTAAACTGGGCCCCAAAGCTGCAGCTGCTGTTTTCAGAATGGAACGATATTTAACCATTATGCCAAAAACTGGCTCAAACATTTTAAGCGTGATGATTTGTCTCTGGGAACGAAGTGTCGACCATCTGTTGTCGATAATGATGCTTTAAAGCGCAAGATGGAGGAAAATCTGACCACAAGCCCTAGAAAACTTCCAGAAATGTTTGGATCATCGGAAGATATCATTATATAAGCTTTAAAAATAAAGGTCTGTGAAAAAGGAAAATTCTTTTGATGCACCTTGATAAAAGTGGTTTCAAACTTGACAACTTACTTTCATGAAGAACAAATCAGAAAAAAAAACAAGAGCAGAATATTGGCATCACTGCGGTGAATATAGGCTACTCTGATATTAAGCCGGTGTTCCTAGTTGGGCGAGTGAATCTATAATCATTGGTACCATCCTGAATTTCATGTTCCTCACCTTCTTCTGTTCCCTCGTCCAATCCTGTTATTTCCATAGCTTTTCACTTACTTTCATATTCACTCTGTGATCTGCTGGCACAAATACGTCTATTAATTGGCAGATTCTCTTTTCTTTGTCCACAACAACCAGGTTCGGTCTTTTTTTCTTATAAATAGAAGATAAATGGATAATGACCCAATTTGTCTGTCTTTCACCTCTGCCTCACATGTAGAAGGACCCGAGTTCGATTCCCGGTATGAAGGGGGAGTGTAAAAACTGATCAGGACGAATTTCCCTGCAGACTCAGCAGCTAATTGAGTACACCGTAAGCTGTGTGACTGGGTCGGAACAATTTGGGAATAGAGTTGCAGCCACTTCTATTGGAAAGGATAATAGCAAATTGCAAGCAGAGCTATCGGATCACCTCGGTCGCTGACTTTAAATAACTCAATAAAACACTGCTTGAATTACCAGACAGAAGGAATAATTCGGGCAAATTTCAAACTGACGTAATCGTAAATCGGCGTAAATCAAACCGTAATTAAATCAGAGCACTCTGAAATCTGAGGAAAGTGAAAGTAAAACTACAATGAAGATACGCAGTTCAATTAGCAGGGGAGTAAAATCTAGAAATCCAAGGTTTTTGATTGGGATTTTCACGACTTGATCTGTTGTGTATATGTACATACGACAAAGCTCAATCTAGTCTGGCACAGGGATAGAACATTTGGGCACCTAATGGGACCACGAGTGGTCAGTAAGACAAAATTGATAAGTATTACTCTAAGGCTACTGCCTTTTACATACCTTATATGTTAATATTACTCTGCCACAAATCCACTAGTGATATGTCGGAGCCGTCTTTCAAAACACAAAATGAACAGCTATGGGGTACAAATGAGTTGCTGCGAGTAGTAGTCTACTGATGACACTTGTTAATCACGTGTCTTATAGACTAGCAAATACAGTATTCACTAAACTTAGTTTTGTACAGTTCTTGGTTAAAGTCATAGAGCATTTAAAGAGAATCGAACTCACAACACAAACAATACACTAGTTTGGTAACCATCAATTTATAAAAGGATTAATGTGGTGTGTTTGTGTTTTCTTTTGATTAATTGATCAAAGTTATATCCTAATCTGAAACAGTGATCCCGAACGGTACGAATTAGGCACCCAAAGAGACAATCTCCTAAGGAGAGGAATATTTGCCAGGGGATGAATTTTAGTCAAGAGAGGGAGACAAAACGAAAAGTGAAGGGGAAATCAGGGCACAGTGGATCACAGGGCACAGTGAATCTTGATGAGTAGGGTTGCCTCTTCATCTTTTTTGTGAAAGACTTGCCCGCTTGAGCATCGCTGTACAGTGTACAATCTAAAGGGCCAAGTTTTAAGCCCAAAGTAATATTTATAAGTATTTACTCTTATTTTAGAGTCATAACTATTCAAAATGTTTCAATTCTGCTCTACGAGGTGAAATTAAAATTGTATTAGAATTACCTATTGTCTGAACTACAATCATTGTGCTTCAGCTTTAGAGAAATGTATGATTATCTTCTTCAATGTTATGTGTAGGACACAGTGGATCACTTCTGTCCTAACGATATCTCCGAAAGTACCCAAAGGATTTGAATGAAAGGAATGTTAAGGAAGATGTAGTCAACTTTTGATGCTGATTCATGAATTCTATCTTGGTTGAGAAATACATTGTCGTTTTTTCATACATTCATGTATACGCTCCTGTCAGTCCGCACGATATCTCTAATGATTCTGAATGAATTTCTTTGAAATTTGATCGAGAGGGTATATACTAGTCTGCGGAAGATGTGATTCATACAATATTTGTACTCCTACGTCGAAGTTATATGCATTCACCACAATATATCGTCGAAATTCCATACCTTTCCACATATCTCTACAAGTTCTCCATGAATTACAATGACATTTTCTGGAAGAGTAGACTTAGCCAAGGGAAATGTAGTAAAAATTTTGGATGGATACTGGCCAAATTACATCCCTTGACAATGGCGTTGAAAGGGGTGTGTGCTCTCTGAGTACTTTTTAGTTTTTTTAGTACGCATAGCTTTTGATAATGAATGTTCGAAGGATCTTATCATTTTTTCCGAACCTAAACTACAATTCACTTATACTTTCTAAAATGAGTGATTGGTTTCACTGAAGGATGTTTTAAAATAACTCAATCCTGTTGATTCGCAGTGTCCCGTATCCTGATTCACCCATCCCCGGTGTGTTACGGCTGGGACACAGTGTATTAGAAAGAGAAAAATGTCAGCCAGCCGCCACCTTAGATATCATTTTCTAATTTTTATGTAAACTATTTCACAGCTAACAAAGTTGATCTTTATTTTACACCAAAATATTAGATTCTATTTACGATTGAAATTTTTTGATCCACTGTATCCCGGTTACCCCCGATGATGAGAAAATTACTAGATCACAATTTAAAATTGTGGGGGGGGGGGGAATCGTAGAAACCAAGAATCTCAAAGGGGGCAATTTGACTCTGGGACTCTGGAAAATACTGATATAAAGCAATGAAAAAAAAATCCAGAAGAACTACTGATCTAAACCTGTAACTTAAAAAAGATTATATGACAATAAAGCTCCAATAAGAAAGGAGTTACTTTGTAGTGACACCAGGAACGAGTTTGCTTTAGACATTCGCCACTACTGTTATGGTTGAAACAAATGACAGGTTTAAAATGAAGGATTTTGTGGCGTGCACACGTTCTAATGTCAGCTTAAGCCAGATGCACTTGCGTACATGACACCAACAGCTGTATGTAATCCTTGAACCGATTTATTGAGCGAGGTAGAGTCTTGCCTTCCCCAAATGTATACGTTCAAAGTGAACATAAACTACCTCTGACTGAATTTGAAATCAGTTCGCCGATTCCATCTGTGCCGTAAAGCCAAATCCGTTGTAGAAATATAAATTATCACCATCCACGAATTGTATTGGATCCCAATCCGGTTCACTGCCAGAGTAAGGAGACACAAGATGAAGTAATCTTCAAGTACAACCACTCTCAACGTGACAAGTTGAACGATTTTCCTTGCACTGTACAATTAATCAGGAATGTCTGGAAGAGGACGACTGTCAAGATTACTTGTTTCACAATTGACAGTTGCATCATGTTCTTGGGGTGTTTAAAGGGTAGCATTCTGGTCACTTGAAGTTGAATGGGTTGTAGACGCTGACTACAATTTTGAAACTCATTATTCTTTGTTATCTTTTTGGCCATTGAAGTTGTTTCATATAATCTGACCTTTGGCCACCCAGTAAACTAGTTTGGTAACCGTGAGAAATTCAAATGTCCGTTCGCAATTTTGTCGTAATTAAAATTGGTACTAGACAGTCCGTCGCCATGAAATCGGTGATATAATGGTATTAGTATTAATAGATAAAAATATTTATATATTATATAGTATATGATATAAGATATATTATATATGATATAAGACATTACCTGTCTGGTCTATCATTAGTCTCCACGTTTGTCTGTCCCTAGGAAGTCATCGAAGTTCTTCGAAGTCATTCTCTATATCTTTCTTCGATCTGCTAGCGTGTATATGGCCCTTTTGGGTTCGGAGTTGGTATGTTTGTCTGCATTACTTTTCAAATATACTGACAGACTTGTTCTTGGCCTTCCACTGTATCTCTTCATAAAAAACCGCCAACCCAAACTGTCAAAATAGGTTTCTTCAGTTTTCAAGTTGGTCCAGCTGACTTGCTATATATGTATCATGCGTACAGACCGTACCAAACGAGCTAGAGAGTTTAAATTTTCAACGTTTACTTATTATGTTTACAAAGAATGGTTATTTTTTTCTAAATTCCTCCTAAATAGGGTTTTAGTGATGGGTTAAATTTGCTAGATAATTTTATGCTAAATTGATCCCCAGTTTGTTCCAGCGTTCATGCTTTTTTTGTTTCTTGAAAATTCAGACTTATTCAATGATCACTGCCCAACAAAGGGGAAAAGAAGTAACTTATCCGTGGATTACCTGAAAATATATTTCCAATTGATCATACCTAACACGGAACATGACGGTTTCTATTGAATGACTAACTAAACCTGTCTGATTTATGCTTGAAATAGAATTTAAGTGCTTTGTTTACGGGGAAAACGTCCAGCCTAAGAATGTGGCCCAGTAGCTTTCATCTCGTTCTTCTAACGTTTGACGATACAGAATCTTATTTGCAGATCTTTTATAGTTTTTTGTTGGATGAATAATCCTTTTATACATTGAATGTTGATAACATACAAATGTGAGTACTTCTTGTTGTCAGATTTAGATTCTTAGAACACAATAGAGAAGTTCAGAAAAGAAATTGGGAAGAAAATAGATGTCAATTCCTTCAAATGCGATAAAAAACTAAAAAAAAGAAACAGATCTCCTTGATAATCTCTTCAAAACCAGCCATGTTTCTTTTTCTAAAAAATCTAGAATTTGACAGATGAAATAAATGTTGTTTTTTTTTTGGTGAGAAGTTTGGCGATTTTCAACCTATGATCTATGAGCAGAAAATACCTTCCACGCTTTCTTTCTGCTGGGAATCCTCTTCAAGTGTATAATCCGTTAAGTGTATAATCCGGCTTCTTCGGTGTTAGTTAAACCCCGAATGGAGCTGTAGTAGAAATATTTAAAAGGTTTTGATCGTTTTTGATGTTGGCGTAACAGCAATTGATTTTATTGCAAGGAGGGATTTTTTTAATATAAAAAAATGTCATTCGTGACTGGTTGTAATTAATATTACAGTTTACTTCATACTTTAGATACTTCGTGATGCCTTTTGGTTTTTCAGGCTTTACAGAAAGGATGAGTTGTATGATATATTCAGGGCTTTAATGAGCCAATAAATTGTAAAATAAAAACGATATTTAAAACTATGTATCTATCTCAGTATCTATTCATCAATCTATCCCCACTCTCTTTCTTTATATATATATATATATATATATATATATATATATATATATATATATATATATATATATATATATATATATATATATATATATATATATATCCCTGTCTGTTCATATCTATTTCAGATTCCTTTTAATGAGCAGATGAATTGTAAAATAAAAACTATGTTTCCATCTCAGTATCTATTTATCTATCTATCTATCTATCTATCACTCTATCCCCCCTCTCTCTTTATATATATATGTATATATATATATATATATATGTATACACGTCTGTTCATATCTATCTATCTTAGATTCCTTACATATATATATATATATATGTGTGTGTGTGTGTGTGTGTGTGTGTGTGTTTGTGTGTGTGTGTATATATATATATATGTGTGTGTGTGTGTATGTATATATATATGTATATATGTATATATATATATATATATATATATATATACACATATACACGTCTGTTTATATCTATCTATCTCAGGTTCGTTACATCCATTTATGTCTTTCTTCTTCAATCTTTCTTTCTGTCATTACATAATCGAGTTTGCTTACAGGTTCTCCTGACGCACACAAAATGATCAACTCCCCCGCCCTCTTTCTAGAAGACACGACCTACTGTTTAAACAGGATATTATCGTGTGTGCATGCGTGAGAGAACATCTTTAGCGATTGGGCGTTTCGTTTCTTTTAAAAATAACTTTTGAATGGATTATATGATAACCCCCTTGCAAAAAAATATAGTCTATCAGAAACCTTTCCTGAACTTCTGAAAACAAGAGAAAATATAATTCATGCTGAAAGAACAAACTATCAAATCAGGGATTTTGTTTTTTATTTCTTGCTTAGATATATTAAATGCCTCTAAAGAATTTCGCTTCATGTAAAATGTGATCCAGGATGATAAGACCAATAAAAAGCATATAACTCTTGAATTTCAATTTCTTTTATACACAAAAAATATACATACCCTTCAAAGACGATAGTAACGAATTTCGATCAAATATTTATTGAGAGCTCCATTGAATGCGATTAAAAAGGTGATTCGACTCCAAACGATTCGAGTCAACTCTTAAATATTAAGGGTTTGGAGACGTTGAATGGCCCGGAAGGACTTCAGACCTTTCTCCCAAACGATGTTTATATGTGGGATTATTTGGGGAGTAAGGTGCACCGAAATGACCAAGCTACTCTGAGACACTAGAAGCTTGCCATCGCTGATGAGAAACAGGCAATAGCAGCGTACATTCTTGGTAAACTGATGTAGAACTTACACACGATAACACTTGAATGCTTGGGAACTAATCGAGGGTATTCGATAAGACGTTTTCAAAAGGAATATTTTTTGATCAAAAGTTGTAACTTTAGAGTGAAAAGATATTTTTGAATTGTGGAAATTTTATTTTTTCACCAAGCAGATAGAAAATAGTTGAAGTCAAGTTAAGGAAAGAAAAACTCTCCCGAAAAGATAGAAATAAAAGTTAAATGGTGGGAATTTTTAAGAATTTAATGATCAAAACATATTTTAATATTTTTATCAGGAGCTATTAAACTGTCTAAAACTAAAACTTTTTTTTCTCGAATTTGTATGAAGTTTTTATGAGCAAGTACAGGAAACAGATTCTTTGCGATCGTATAATGTGGAAACTTTATACATAAAATGCTTAAATACATGCACACATACACACATACATGTGTATATAGATAAATATATATAAGATTTAAGCTATATGCATATACACCGACACATACATGAATTATATATTGCATTATATTATATGAAAACTTATTTGAAATGATCTCCCGTCGTTACATAGTTAATATATCATTTAGACAACATAAATGAAATAGACAATTAAAGAAAATGAGGCTGCTGAAGGAATTGAACCTTCAACGTTGCGTGAGTAACCCAATTTTCTTTAATTGTTTATTCTATTTACGTTGTTTATATTGAATTATATATTAACCGTGTAATGATAGGAGATCATTTCAAATTAATTTCTATTTAGCATTAAGTGTACATATATAGATAAGTGCTGGCAAAAAAGGTTTAAGCCTCATGCGAATAATGTTTACAGACACACACACACACGAATATGTATATGTATTACATTACATGCATATATATATATATATATATATATATATATATATATATATATATATATATATATATATATATATAAACATATATATATATATATATATATATATATATATATATATATAAACATATATATATATATATATGTTTGCATATATAATATTTAAGCAAATAGAGGAAAAAACGTCTTTGCAAACGTATAATATTTACATACGCACATACTTGTATATGTATATATAGGTGACATATCCAAGGTCAGAGCATCATATAACCCTTGATATAATGATAACACTTGAATAAATATATATCCATGCATTTATACAAATACATATACACGTTTTTTTTATATAATTTATTTTACATATGCATTTTTATATATGAATGCATATATAAGATTCAAGCATTATCCATACTAATATTTGAGCCTTTTGTTCGTTTGTTCGTGCCTCTTCTCCTCAGGAACTAAAAGGCCATATGACCTGATATTTAGCATGAAAACTGATAAAAATCAACAGTCCTCATAGGCTAATCCCTGAATTCACCATCGGTCATTTTACTTGCAATCCCCGGTTCTAAACACTAGAAAAAATCATACCAAGATTCATTCATCTTACGAATGATACATCGATTTCTTACAATAAAATCAATTCTTGAACAAGTATTGGTGTTTTTGATCGGATTTCGCTTTTTTGACAATTCGTCATTGATACACTGTGTAACTTTCACTGCTGCTAAATTTGGGGAGGTATCCGTTTCTCCTTCTACCCCTTCTCATTGATAATGCAATTCATTTCAAAGTGAGGGAAGGCTTCTCTTAACCACTTCTCTTTACCACATCTCTTTTTCTCATTGATAAAAACTCAAAGTAATTCTGATCAGAGAGAGAGAGAGAGAGAGAGAGAGAGAGAGAGAGAGAGAGAGAGAGAGAGAGAGAGAGAGAGAGAGAGAACAACTCGGTACGGGGTTGAAGCTAAATCAGATCATTTTCTAAGATAAACTTGAGAGTAATCATTCTATTATAAGGATGAAGTATTGTAAACCATTATTATCATTTTTTGTCTTTTGGTTCCATCCTAATCGTTGGTTGATTTCTTTGAGCGTTACTGCCATCTGATCACAACTTCAGTAAGGCCATCAATCTACGATAGTCGGTAAACAGCACATTTTGAAATTGAAGATTTGCATCTTTGTGTAAATGATAGTTTTTCCATTTGCTCTGTTGAGTTGGAAGGAATCAAAAACATATTTTGACTGTGTTGTCCAATTTGAAGTTTTGTTTTCATCGAGTAATGCTGGGTATCCCTACAAGTATATATATATATATATATATATATATATATATATATATATATATATATATATACATATGACGTATGTGCATATAGATGTGCACATACACGGATACACACACATATATATCTACACATTGTAACCTTATACTTATAAAATGTTTAAGCATTATAGATATATAATGTTTGTACACATATATGCACATATACACAAATAAATACGTCATACTGACATGACATGTATGACCATTATGCGTACATATAATGGGAACATTATATAAATATACGTATGTAAGTAAATATGAGCATAATATATACTTAAATATTATATGCATATGATATAACATATATACATCATATGCACATTATACATATATATATATGTATATATATATTAACATATATTTATAATGTGTATCATGTGTATGTATATGTATGCATATATATATATATATATATATACATATATATGCAATGGTTTAAGGATTCGTTACACAAACACATGTATATTTCTACCCTTTTGGGCTTCTACAGGCGAATGATTTGGTATATTTTAGATTCCTGTTTGGGACATTTTAGGGCAGTGTCTATTATTCTAGGTAGCTCAGTCTTTCTTATATTTTTGTGGGTTGTATATGTCTACTGGTGGTTATATATCACGAGTCAAGGTATGTAGTGTGAGTATTTTCATTGTGGGTGCAGAGACTGACCTGCGAAGCCTCTGAAGCCCATCTCAACATATGCCTTCCACCTTTCCCTTCGACACTTATCAGATATCCCTACTTTGCGTTCTTCCTCTCTTTCGTAGTCACCATCTGATCTTCCACAGGTTCAGTAAGCCCCAACAAAACTATTTGCTTGGATACTTCAGGCATCGGTTCTCACCTCAGGGTCGATCAAGTAATGCCAGTCTCTTGCTATTGCAAGTGGTTTACCCTGAGTCCTCGCCTGGTGCTGAGGCTACAACCCAAATGCAAACAAAGATTATGGTGTGCTTTCTCGGGTATTATGCTTGCCGTCAGTGATACCGGTGCAGATGGTGTCTGCCGCCGCCCGCAGGCTCTGGCCATGGCGCCAGCGATACCGCACCTCAACCAAAACTTGCGGACATCAGTTGGGGTTGTGCTACAAGCATCTCGTTTCCGGGCAGTAGGCAAGTCGGTAAGTCTGTCAGGCCCCAGCTGAACAGATTGGAAGGACTCAGAAAGAAACCGTATACTGACTGGTCTAAGAACCTAAATCAATGAAATTCTACCTTTAAGAGATCTTCTCAGGTGATCTTTCGGTCGGTTGTAATATTCTCACCTGGTCCATGCCAATCACATAGCGAGAATCGTCCACCTCTGCACTTACCACCCCCTGGGTAATCCCTTCCCCGACAGCGTTATCGAAGCATTATTCCTAATCCCAGCTCAGCCCAGCAAGTTGCCAAGGTGCCTATCAGGATGATATGCCGAAACCTCGCCTCAGCTGGCTCGACCGCCTCCTGCACTCACCACTTACACCCATTTCTGATATAGATACTTACTGTTATCAACAGTTTTGTTACTTGGATAAGAAAAGTCTGTTCTTAAACCATAAGTTACAACAAGAATAGACCCTGTTCGAAAACTGCGACGTTGTATTAACATTTGTGTCTCCAATGAAACTATTTGTTTCCAGTTGAGTTTTCAAGCTAATCCCCGTTAAAACGTCCTAAACACAAATAACAATTTAATCGAGAATAAAACGAAAATATCGTCCAAAATCCAATATTATTCATTGGCAAATGGATAAGTTATATATATGTATACATTAATCATAAACACTGTTCGGTATGATTTCTTTCTTTCTTCCTTCATTCCTATTTCCTTTTCCTCTCTATCTTGTACTTCCTACTTTTTTTCATCTCGAGAATTAATCCTAAAAGGAATGATATGTCATAGTGCGACATAAAAAAAAACCTAATATTTTTCTTTCTTTGCCTACTCTCTCTATAGTACCCTTTCTACTGTTACCAACGCCCTGAACCGACTAAGAAAGAACAAAGTCTATCCCCCTTTAGCCATTCTCTCTTCAGGTCACTAAATTCCTTACGAGGAACAAAGATTATAAAGATACTAATTTTGAGAGAATCAAAATTATCATTAGATGAATATAAGCCTTACTTGTTTGAAAGAATTAGTCCACGTCACTCTAACGAACATTGCACTTGTATTCATTAACCCCCTTTTTGTTAAACTCCTGTCCAAGTTGAAGATGATTTTAATTCCTCATTTGAGAACAACAAAAGCTCTTCACTGTTTGTATATCGAAACACGTTAAATCAAACCGATTTATAGATTTACCTGCTGTTATTGGAAATCATGACAACGTGATCGTTTGAAAAGTTGCCGACCAACCAAGCTAAACTTACAATTCTTGATAATCTATTTATCTATTATATATACAATCCATATCGATATCTCGATCATATATAATACAAAAGTTGCAGTAATCGTCTTCAGTTGGAAGTAGGAGTTTGGCCCTGCAGCAGACAGGTTTGTTTGGCTCCTAGCAATTAAACTCAACGCACGAGTTTACTGAAAAAAATATGTGCTTATTATGCCACCATTCGATATTCGGTAATATTATTTGCTTATGTGCTTTTCGACGGAGGACTCGCCCACGGAAGCAGATTGCAGAGTTGGGTTAGTATAAGGAATGCAAGGATGTTCTGAAGGTAACCCTCAGGGCCTGCATCATTGCTACCGGGAAAGTTGGATGCCAGGGCAGTGTAAAGGGCTGGGTGATGGAAGATCTGTCTGTGCAGCCCGGGGCCCCACTCTGAGAGAGACACTAGATCGAGAAGAAAAAAATCAACGTTGGTGTTACATCACAGTACAAGACCGGAAAACACCCGGAGATGTCTTCATCTGCCCGGTAAACCTTCATAGGCATCATCATCACCACCACCACCACCATCATCATCATCATCATCATCATCATCATCATCATCATCATCATCATCATGTTTACGGTTCAGGCACTTTAAAAGTACTGGTTACTGCCAGATCCTCGAAGTTAAGCCGTAGTATGCCTGTCTAGTACTCAGATGGGTGACCAATTAAGAACAGCAAATACTTTAAGCAACTTGAAGCGTGCCAGGAAGTCTAAACGAAGCTTAACGACTGGAAAAATTACTATAAACCGTCAACCAAAACTGTCAACCTAGGTTTCTCTCAGTTTTCTAGTTGGTGTCGCTGGCTGAGCAGCTGACTATGTTTGTAACACGCATACAGACCGCACTAATGTATCCAGGGAGTGAAAATGTAAACTTTTTATTATGTCTGGAAAAAAAATTGTTGAAAATTTACCTCAGAATAGGATTTTAGTATGGGGTTTAATTTACAATGTAAGTTTTCACTTAATCAGTCCCTACTTTTCGCCCAGCAGCATTCATGCTTGATTTTTTAAAAAATTGGGTGTGTCACTGATTCAAAAAAGGCGAAAGAAGTAACTTATTCATTGATTTTCTATTTTTTAATTGATCATCCCCAACGCAGCGTGCAGCCAAACGATGTTTTTTTTTCTCGTGACAGTTTCAATTGAGTGACTAATGAGGCCTGAATTATAATATTGTTTACATATCTGCCAGTATCCCACTTTTTTTAAATAATTGATTTCTTTTTATGACTTTTTATGACTATTGTGTATTTATTATCTGGTGGCTTATAAGTCCATACACCTTATTTCAGCGGGATATACCTATGAAAAATGCATATTTCTGAATCCCTGTTATTTATATACTTCTGCGAATCCTGGCCAATGTGTAGCTCAACTTCGAAGGTGCATCATCATCATCATCATCATCATCATCATCATCATAGTGTACCTCGTTAGACATATACCAACTCAAAGAGTCTCCAAACCTTTTTATCATGGGCGTCCTGGAGCCAATACTTTCTGAGCTTGTCTACATTGCCAGGCCATCTTATTTTACCCGCTCATAGTTCTGCATATATCTCTGAGGATATGAGTCGTGATGTCCAGTGCTTGTCTGAAATTCTTGCAACACGACCAGCCCATCGTCATTTGAGTTTTCTTATGTTTCCTATGATATTTCTAACCCTTGTTTGTTTTCTAATTTAATGTGCCGTCTTCAGATCTCTCCATGATATTCTCTCCTATGTACGGTACATGGTTCTCAGTTTATGCATTGGTGTTTTGGTTAGGTTCCTTGTTTCAGCTTCATGGGTGACTCTCGGGAGGATGCATTGATTGTAGACCCTTCCCAGTTATTATAAAACTCATCTTCAAGTCCTGGTCGATGTGGCACCGGACAACGAAGATTACGTTTACCTCTTGTGTCATTTTGTTTGGGAGCTTGTTAGCCGTCAAATTGGTAGTTTGACTCTTATATTTGGGATATTATATTACCGTAATTGGATATGGCATCGCTATTAAGATAAATATCTCCACCGAGGAGAAATCTCCGTGTCTTCATTACCAATCTTGACCCTTTTCTTCGAAAAAGAGATTAGATGAAATTTTACACAGTTTAAAGAAATTTGCAATTTTCTTTTAATACTTAGGGGCATGATATTTTTTCACCTAAAGTCCGTTTTCACGCCAGTATATAGAGGATATAATTGCATGTCTTGCGTTTTACAAGTATTTGAACGTAGTTTATTTGGCCAAGACACCCAATTTGCTCATACTTCTTCATTATTTGTTTACGCCACTCACTATTTCGGTGATTCTCAAATCCGTTCCGCTTTTTGTACATTTCGTCTTATTAGTAAAAGTATCAGTTATAACTTTCATTCATTTATTTGATGATTTATTCATTTAATGCATTTTCATGTTAAGACTAGCTTGTGGTCATCGCTGAAGATAGAGTGACAGCAAATCTCCAACGCTGTCTTTAGTCTTGTCAGCTCCCTCCCCCTAATGCCGTGATCTGTTATTCCTTTTATTTGTATGTAATAAAGCATTGACTGCAAAATGAATTGGAACTCACAAAAAACTGAACGAAGAGTGGCGTATAGATAACGGAGAAGTACCAATTTGCTCATCCAGTTTATCACTTCTGTAATCCGGCAAGATTTGGACTTGGTCATTGCCGGTCTACAGGAAATGCCGGTTCACAGAAAATGCCGGGCAACAGAAATTGCCGGTCTACAGAAATTTACCTTTAAAACATGTTTTCTTTCAACAATATTTGCAATTTTTGTTTCTGTTAATCATGCAAAGTACCCATAGCACTTACTCTTTACAGAACTTTCTTCGGCTAATTTTTTCACTAATCAACCTATCCAAGGATAATACTATTTTATGCAGCAAATTTTTAATACCGGTATCATCTTCTGCACCTCTTGGTCTCTTGAATGACATCCTGAAAGGCTAAAATACAGCTAAATATACGAAATTTACAAGACTGTGTCACCAAAACACTCGGCTACAGTGTAAACAAAGTTCGCTGCCTTGGTGCTTGTTAACAGCTAAGTCGTGGTGGCAGATTCAAAAACTAATCATGGAAGATTAACAATGCAGTGGACCATGTTAGATACCGGACCAGAGAATGCCGGATTAAAGGAGATCAACCCATGTTTTACATCCCAATAAAGAGTTGGTATTTTTGCCAGGCAGATTTTACAAGTACTTGATTGTTCTGATTGTACTTTATATGTGATGAAGAGCTGTAGACTTGTTAAGACCCTGCTTACCGAGTGTTCTTGGACTAATCATGTTCAGAGCCCCTTGTCCTTTCAATATCAGAAACCGTCAACCAAAAGTGTTAACATAGGTTTCTTCAGTTTTTAAGTTGGTTCAACTGGTCATTTATGTATGTATGTATGTATGTATGTATGTATGAATATATATATATATATATATATATATATATATATATATATATATATATATATATGTATGTATGTATATGTGTTCGTATGTATGTATGTATGCATGTATGTATGTATATATGCATGTATGTATGTATATATGCATGTATGTATGTATATATGCATATATGCATGTATGTTTGTATATATGCATATATGCATGTATGTATGTATGCATGCATGAATGTATATATGTATATATGCATGTATGTATGTATGTATGCATGCATGTATGTATGTAAGTATATATCTATATATACATGTATGCATGTATGTATGTATGTTCGTATCACGCGGACAATGAAGTTAGAGGACTGAAATTTCAAATATTTACTCCTTATAAGGTTTACTTCGAAAGTATTTAAAAAATTCCTCCCTCTAAGTAGTTTTTAAAGGGGGTTCAATTTACAGTATAGATCTTTGCTAAATTGACTCCTGAGTTTGTGTCCACTTCTTTTTTTTTTGATAGTTCAAACTTTTCAGAAACAAGAGTCAAGAGAAGTGACTCATTTATTCCATTTTTCACTTGATCACCCCCAACAAGGCATACTGCCAAAAGACATTGGTTACGTGACCGTTTTTTTTCAGTTTTATAATTGAGTTGAGACGGAATATATTACTGCAGAATAGACAAAGAACTAATAATCTATTCTAAGCATTCATGCATGAATTATGAATTAATTATTGGTGCTTCTTCAATAGTACCAACAAATTCAAATGTTCATATTTTCAAGTACGGAAGACTAAGAAGGAAATAAATATTAATTGCATTTTCATCTTTTCGCCAACTAGAAACTCGGTTTGTGATGTTAGTTTTGGATCAATATTTGATATTTAATATTGGAGAATTACAATATATTTCAACATTCCTCCAAAACATTCTGTCTGGCATATCTTTTTAGTTGAATTCCAGATCAGTCAAGTTGTCAGATTTTCGCAGCTTCGTACCAAGAAGATGCTAACGTTGTAAAAAGGTCGAACCAGGAAAATAAGATCAGTAATATCTGTACGCCACTTGAATAAATCGCCGTAGTTTGCTCGTGTGCCAGAATGATTATTTAAAAAATATCTAAAATTTAAAAAAAAAATCTTTTATCTAAAATTATCTAAAAAGGATCCAAAATAATCAAAAATCTCTTATCCAAGATTATCTGAAAAAGATCTAAAATTATCAAAAATATCTCTTATCTAA
This sequence comes from Thysanoteuthis rhombus, assembly GCA_963457665.1. Classification (NCBI taxonomy): domain Eukaryota; kingdom Metazoa; phylum Mollusca; class Cephalopoda; order Oegopsida; family Thysanoteuthidae; genus Thysanoteuthis; species Thysanoteuthis major. Next base: position 34,189,862 of record OY735239.1, read on the forward strand.
ACTTATCTAAAAAAGATCTAAAATCATCTAAAAAAAGATCCCTTTTTTGGATTATTGCAAAGAAAATATCATCTAAAATTATTTAAAAAAATTAGGATCACTTATCTAAAGAAAGAACTCTCATCTAAAATTTTCAAAAAAAGATTTATCTAAAATTATTAAAAAAAATATTCTATCTAAAGTTATCTATGAAAAGATCTCATCTAACATTTATCTAAAAAAAATCTTTTATCTAAAATTATCTAAAAAATCTCATCTAAAATTATCTGAAAAATCTCTTATCTAAAGTTGTTTAAAAACAGATCTTTTATCTAAAATTAACTTGAAAATATCTTGACTTCGACTTTGGACCGTGCAATGTCACTTGAACTGGTGAATGATTCACCAAATGAAACTTTAAGGGTGAATGACTCAATTTACACGGATATTTATATCTACCCAACACTTTTTATCAAGAAATATTTTGGTAAACATACACATTAACAGTTGGTTCCCAAGAAGCTATTTTTTCTTCTCAGACTGTTGTCTACTAACTTTTCGTAAACTAGTAAAATTGTAATGACTTTTCTTTGTTAATTTTTGTCACTTAGTATTCTATCCATATCTTCTGGAGGTTCAAAAACTTGATCAAAACGAATACTCAAGAAACGAATTACGAATAGAATCATACGCAAGACAGAAGTACAATGCAATACCATATAATGCAATATAAATCTACGGATTAGATTAGTCCAAAGGCTTTTCGTCTGGTTCTTTGAATATTACTTTATTTGAAATCTCCTATCAGCCAAAATGCTGGTCAAGTTTGATCTTAAGATTATTGATTGGATTGGTCACTACCACTGAATCTGGGAGATCGTTCAATGTGTCCACCATACAGTATGCAAAGAAATTCTGTCTAATACTTTGACTCTGATATTTTTTTTAGCCCTAGTCAATGATTTCGGATGATGTTGTTACTTTTAATGACAATTGGACAACCAGTGTTGTATGGGTAGCTGGTGAAATACATGTTTCAATCATGTCTATTTGTTTCCCCGTGTCCAGCATGCGTGGTATGTATCACAAAACGAGCTTCTCTTCATATGTGTCGTTAGACAGTCCTGGGATCAACCTTGTTGCTCTCTGCAAAAACATACTCGGCTTGATATTCATCCTTCTCTTAACGCAGTGACAACACGACATTTGTATATTCCAAATGTGGACGTACCAGTAGGATAAAAATGATAAAAAACAGTAAAATTTTGTCGGAGATGAATGAAAATTTTGTATTGATTTTCGAATAACGCCGTAATAGTTTAAGGAACACTGATTAAGTCAATCAACCAATCAACACTTTTAACTGTATAGATGCAAAAAAATAACATTCGAATACGCTTTTACATTACTGGCTCTCATTAGGTTACCTTCTTTCAATGATGCAAATAAATGTGTTGTTTATTAAACGCCCAGATGGACGTTTCCGATTTTCTCCTGAATCCTGTTGAGTAGAACCGCCAAATGCATTATTTCTCAATGACGTAGTTCCACGTACTGTTTATTATCACTTCTTGTGTAGTAAAAACGAATATACGTGAAACCTCTAAAATCTTTTGAAAACCACGATCAATGATATACTTTTGGCAATAAAATCAATTAATTATCAGTTTCTTTATACATTATTATCATTCATTTCCTTTTAAATAACTCGATCTAGGGTCAAATACTGATGGTATGCCTCGATCATTTTAGTACCTGGTACAGTGTGTCGTTAAATAAAAAAGGTAAGGAATAATAAGTTTACAGGAATGGCCCCCCCCCAAAAGTGGGGTGTTGAGAGTCTCGGCAGCTGGGGTCTCCTGTCCTCTTTGGGGATTGAGAAGTTAATTTCTTCTGGACGTCAGCAATTATTGTTTCCATTCTGTTCAGTTAGAAACCGTTGACATACATTGCTAAGTTATCCTTTTCATTCTTTAACCAGTCAACGGGTGACTGAAATTTCATTCATTGCAGCTCGATGGCTCAACTGCGAATGACGGAAACGTTCCTACCACAGAATGGACCCTTCCATTATGACTTAGGACGACTTTTGCTGCTTGTTCCTATATTTCTCTGAACCTAATTCTAAGTGGAAGAATCCATTGTTTACAGAGAAAGAAAACCGTGAAGGTTACTTTGTACCACACTTTATATAACCAAACTTATAGAACACGATAACTGAGTTGCTCCTGTGGCAGTTAAAGGGTTGAATATTTTATGAGATGTTTTATTAAACGAAATGCGTAGCCCATCTTCGGAAAGGCCGCCCGTTCGAATAAATGTCGTTCTTCTTAAATCACCCACTGGTTTTATTTGATATTTTAATATGATACAGGACCATACTTCCTTCTAAGCTGCGTGTGTGTGCACACACACATCGCGTTTTGGAAGTAGAGCACAAAATAAATCAAAGTGTGCACAAAAGTTTAATACCGAAAATAATGTAGTGATCAATATACTTATACTTTTAATTATCAGTATTCAATAATAATTATGTTATAAGAATACTTATTGAAAATATCATTTTGTGTAACAGTTCTTGCTGACAAGTTAGTAAATTTTTCGAATGCACATTTGTATATAACTGAATTCCGTTTCGAGCTCGAATTCCACGTTTTCAGCTATTCGTAACGTAGTTTACGAAAAACTGTTCCAATTCTGTTGAGAGCTTACTGGGTCATTATCATTATTAAACAAGGAACTTAGTCCAACAATGTGTTTTCATAGCAGTTGTTCTTACTACAAAAGTATAAGCATATTGATTACTACATTATTCTAGGTAAGTAAACTTTCGTGCGGACTTTAATTTCTCTTGTGCTCTGGTTGCAAAACATGTGCGTGTGTGCTCACATACATAGCTTAGAAGGAAGTATGCCCCTGTATCATATTAAGACGATCAAATAAAACCACTGTTGATCCGATCATTTTGTTTATTCAATCTTTATGACGAATCATTTTTTAGTTCTCTCAATGATGTAGTTTCCAGTGGCCATAAAAACATGGTCAAGTTCAACACTGTAATTGTATAGTAAATTGACCTTCTTCTAAAACATGACTTAACGGACAGAAACTACCCAATTTTGTCTTATGCTCTTTTCGTAGAGCACAGTGGATATGCAAGGCAAGACACGTTCTTTCTACCATGTAGATCGATTTTGAACAAATTGAGGACGGACTGACTGACAGACAGACCGACCGTCCTACAGACCCTCTTTTAGAGATGCATTTCATCATCATCATCATCATCATTATCATCATTCTTTCAACGTCCGTCACTGGACACAAACCTTCCCTAGGATTCGCCATGTCGTGAGTCGTAATGTCCATCGGTTGTCCGCCATTCTTGCAACATGGCCAGCCCACTGCCATTAGAGATTTTTAAAGGATTCTATGATGTCCCTGACTCTTGTCTTTTCCCAGATGTACCGTGCTGTATCGTGGTCTCTCCATGTGAGGCCAATCATAATTCTGTCATGTGCACGTTGCATACTTCTCAATTTACAGATCAGCTACTTGGTTAGGTTCCATGTTTCAGCCCAATAAGTGACTATTGGGAGGATGCATTGGTTATACATCCTTCTTTTTAAGATTAATAGGATCTTCTCATTTTTGAAGGTTGATCTAAAAAATATTCGCTTTGTCGAATTCAAAAGACTTTAGGATATGAAGCACAAAAGAAGGGCAACTTGAAAAATGCTTTTGTCACCTTACAATCTGTACACCAAGATTTTTCTCATACTGACTACAAAACAAGGACCGTTGCCAAAGAGATTGGATCATAAAATGGTTCCAATATTTCAGGGTTTACTTACTGATTAGATTCACCTATCGGCGAATTCGAAAGAAAAAAATACTTAAATCATTAGGCTTAAGCTGAAGTCCCTCAATTTGCAGAATTTATATCAAAAGGGCAGTGCCTGTCCCAAAGTTGCGTGCTTTGAAGAAGTTGGAATTTATGGTGTGTAGAATAGCCTGTCCTAATTTTCATATGAAATAATTTTATTCCAAAATTTAGATAATTCTAAATAACGTAAGTCAAGGGAGATAATTTATAGAAATTACAAAGAAAAAAACTTGATAACCATAGATCAATATTGCCCTGCTTTGTATGTCGACTGCTAACTTCATATGATGATCAGTTGTCGAGTTATCACAATGCATGCATACAGAGAATTCTCCAATCGTACTTAGATATTTTTCTTATTCCTCTTATTTTCTCATAAAAGACCGTAGTTAGCAGGTAATACAGCTTAAGTCATCTTCCTTGGATAAACGTTGTTTGTCAATTCATATTCAATTGAATTAATTACTCGGAAATCAGTGGCCCGATTGGACTGGAAATTGCTTTATTCTCCAAGTTAGAGCATTCTAACGGTATTACGTCAACACAAATTGCGCTACGATGTGCCGTTTTTGCTGTGTTACGGTAACAAACCCACAAACAAATATACAGAAATCGGATCATTATAATATAGATAGAAGACTGTTAGGTGCAAATTTAAGATGTACCTTTTTCATTAATAAAAAAGAAATCAAGATTATTAAAAAAAAAAAAACTAACTGTAGATATTCAATCAAGAAATATGTTTCATTGAAAAAATTGAAAAGAAAAAGCTGCGAATTTGAACATTCAATATTTTTTTTTACTAATATATATCTTGAATCAGTTGATACAGAGGAAGCCGTTTATTATTATCACGGATAATGCTACCAAATAGTTTTTGGTTTCAAAATCAGTTGGTCCGAAACATTTTACTTAAACTGAATAAAATCAACCAAAAATATCCATAGATTTCGCATAGTTTTTTTTTTAATGTCAAGATATTCATAAGAATGGATTTAACTTGTTCCAATTTTTATATCCTTTTCTTAATGCGATCAGCCGGTTATTGTCATCCAGAACGTTTTGTCCCAAAGTGATCACAATGAGCGGTTTCCTCTGTACCAGGGTGGCCAGATGTCTTTTGCAGCACAAGACCAGATTTGCATGATCTTGGGACAAAATTAAGAAGTTTCAGTACCCAAATCATCAAATAACTTCAAATCCATGATCAGATCAAATTCATACGGTCTTGGGGCCAAATTAAGTAGCTTCAGTACCAAAATCATCAAACAAACACCTCATCAGACAAAGCTTACAGGAAAAATGGATTAAAATACATGTTTTAAAAAAAATCTATTATTCAAATATATTCATATCAAATCATATCGTTACTGTGTGAGGGATTGTTATCTTTGGGTAATTTTTCTTCGGTACCAAATTTTTCATTTTCGGTACCAAATGGTTTTATTTAGTACCAAATTTGCCCAATTTGGGTCTCGAAAAATACCAAATGGCAACCCTATTCTGTACAAAAACCTCATCCGTAGATTGAAGAGGATGAGGATTAGGGTAGTGCCTATGATAATCGGCGCACTGGGAACCATTCTAAAACACTTGAAGCAGGATTGGAGGAACTGGATATTCGGGGGAGGAGTTGAGATTGTAAAGACCACAGCAGTGTTGGAGTCGACAAGAATAATTGGGAAGGTATTTATTTCATGATTTATTTTGTTGGATGAAGTATCGTAAATCCTTATCATTACAGGTTGAGTATCCCTTTCCTGAAATGCCTGAGGCCAGAAGTGTATCGGATTGAGAAATTTTTCGGATTTTTGAATATTTGCATGTACATAATGAGATATCTCGGGGATGGTACCCAAATTCAAAACATATACACCCTTCACATCAAGTCTGAAGGTAATCTTTACAATATCTTCAATGATTTTGTGCATGAAACAAAGTTTCCAGGGACGATAGTTGGTAATAACCTGGCGCCAATGTTGTTGTGAATTCGTTTTCATTGGGACTTGTTTCGTCTTTAACTGTTTGAGATGAAAATATAGTTATTCGTCTCTAAATAGTCAAACAAAAATAACCAAGCTTTTACTCTTGTAAATACAAGTTCAATGCCTTGATAATCGACCGAGTCTATCAAATATAAATCATTGTACAAGTCAGGTGAGAAATCTTCTAATTGTAACGTCATGTAACGGCTTTCAAAAAGGTTCTGGATTTCGGAACATTTCGGATTTCAGACTTTCGGATAGTGCTACTCAACCTGTACATTTTATACTATTATTTACCTTCATCTTAATTCTTTTTTTTAGGTCTAAAGGTTTGATTTGGCTTCTCACCAGCCACTAGCTTTCGTAACTCAGTTGATAAGAGCCGCAGGGTGTTAACCTAGTTTCACTCCGTGAGTTCGAGTCTCACCGAAAGATTATTCTCTATTTCTGATCCACGATGTTTACCGAGTAAAGTTGTAGCTGGAAAATTAAGGTGAAGGTAAGCAGTAGTGTGAAATTTCATAATAATGAATTAAGAAGAGGTTAGAGACTGATAATAATGAGGAGAGGGAACAATTCATTGAGGAAGAATTGAGAATGACCACGACGGTGCTAAAGACTGCAAGGATACTGGGGAAGGTGCTGGAGATTTGAGAAGACTTACTCTCCTCCAATCTCTAGGAATAACCACCAGACATCTGGCACGAACATCCAAATACGTAAATTAATAATAGTTATAGGGCATATTGTAAGTATTTTCGTTTTTACAAACCTTTACTTCACAGCTTATTCCATGTACACATCTAAAGATCTATGGATTTATTATTATTATTATTATTATTAGTATTATTATTATCATTATTATTATTATCATCATTATTATTATTAGTATTATCATTCCAAGAACTGGATGGAAATGAGGCAACATCTAACGGCACTGTCCATAACTGGTGTGAGCTTTTTAAGGGTTTGATTGTCCCTTGAAATGAAGGCCAGGAGTTGCCAATCATGATGGCTTGAATCGCAGGACAGAGGAGAATCCAATCACCAGCACCCGAGAACTTAAAAGAAAAAAACACACAGAACCTCTCCAGAGATTAAAAACGAAAACACTTTTCATAAAACCCAACAATAGTTATAAAAATACAGCACTGCTGAAAAAAGCTGAAATACTGAGGAGAGTCCTGGGGTACTAAAGAGACTTACTGTCACTTGATCTTCAGTGAAAGCTGCCAGTCACTACTGGTTTGAAGAATCAACAACAACAACAATAATAATAATAATGATAACTGGACAACACCGTACCCTTTTGGGTCAGCCTTAGGAAGAAAATTAGTGCAATCTGATGTGAACAGAAATATCTAGGACTTTTTTTTTACGTATTTTCAAATAAATAAATGAATAAGGGAGTTTACTCTGTAATTAACATTTCATAGTCATCTCCCTTGACGAATCAGTCATTATTGTGCATTGTAGATTTTTTGGTAGTACATCACGCGGGTTTCTTGCATTCTTCACTTTTGGGGACACCTTAAATCAATACCTTTGGCTACAATGCCCAATTTCGACTACTTTGAGGTCACAAACAGTATTATATAGATAATAATAGTAATAATAATAATGATAATAATAATAATAATTGCAATAATAACAATAATAATACTAATAACAATAATGATAATGATAATAATAACAACAGCTACGACAACAACAGCGATAATAATAAATGGTGGTAAACGTAAAAATCGTGCAAATTTCATATTGTGCGACTCTCAGCGAGACATTTTAGGTTTTTGCAGAAATCTTTTTACACCCGCGCCGAATAAGTAAGAGAAAAAAAAACATATTCATTCATTTTTCAAATGATCATTCATTTTGAAAGAAAAAAATATAAAGGAATTGAAATCACAACAAAAGAAATTATATTCACAATACCTTTAAAAGTATTATATGAAAAATAGAAGATATCCGATCACATGTTCCAGTAATTTACACCAGAGTTTTGAAGAATTTTGAAAAGACTGAAGAATCCAACAATTAACAGAGATCTAATAGCAACGTTATTTAAACTCGAAAAATGGTGGCTACAATTCCAACTTTTTGTCAACACAAGTTTTTGGCCGATCCCTTCTTCAGCCCTCGTCAGGTGTTTAATCCGATAAAAGAGGCAAAATTAGCTTTCACAGAAGAATGTTAGCCTCTTTTAAATGAGTAATCACCCAAGAGAACTCATATAGTTTGACAAAAAACAAAAAAACAACAAAAAACCAAAACAAAAACGAACTTGCCTCTTCTAATTCAAGTTCAGACATTCGGATCTCTCCATCCTACCTTTGATATCCCCAACACAGTGTTTCATTCTTCAGGCCTCGTCAGGTGTATTATTAAAGGAAAGAGGCAAAATTTTCATCCATTTTCTCCTTGTATTTGAACATTGGGCTAAAGGTCAAACAGTTAGAAAACAAGTCTTTGTGACAATTTCTCTATTGGTCTCTATGCTTAGTTCAGTTCCATATTGATGACCATAAATTTCGGAAAAATCGTTTGCTTCTTTTTTTCTTGAATTATTCACCTACCAATGGCTGATGAATTGATCTACCAAAACATTGTGTTGACATCATCACAGACGGAAAGAAGAGAAACAGTTGTCCAAACAGACGTTGAAATGTTAATGTTACAGACAATGTTAGCTTCAATGTTCATAATCAGTAAAAATGGATAACCTGTAACAAAAAAAATAAAAACAACAACAACAAACAAACAAGCAAGAAAAACAAATCAACAAACAAAATAGCACTATATGGCAGCGTCACATTTTGTCGAACTTCCGGATCACTGATGAAAAAAAGGAAATGTCGATACTGCACTTAGTATCACAACGCCACGTGCGCCGCTAGTTTTACTTTCGGTTTCGCTTCAACTTTCACTTTCACTTTTACATATATATATATTTTTATCAATAGGACAATGTTTTTCACAAATGCTAAGACAGAATGACATTTTTGAACGTAATGCATTCCTGCATGATCTTTCTTTTCTTTTATGTTCTTCTTTTTCAGCATGTGTCTTTCATCTTATATTGGAGATGATAAAAGAAGCAAGTCATCCATGTTTATTTTTCAAGAATTGTATATCCGAGTGCCTTGCAGGCAGGTAAATATCATCTGTGACAGACGTACTTAGCGCAAGTCTATGTAGGTATGAGTGCATGACAGGCTCCACGCACACATGCACACACACACACGCACACACACACACACAAACACGCACGCACACATATATATATGTGTGTGTATATTATTGATACAGATACAAATATATACACAGTTATATATATACATGCATGTCAATATATAAGTATGTATTGAAGTCTGCTGATATACATGTATGTGTGTGTGTGTGTGTGTGTGTGCATATAATTGTTTGGACACGTATTTCTATTCATATATATAGATTTATGATATTTATATTATATGAATATATAGGTATGCATATTAGGATGCATATGTCTAAGTATGTATATGTATGCTTTTGTATACACATATATGTATTAGTTTATAATACGTATGTAGTTATATATTCTCTCTTTTATGACATGTATATAATGCCTCTTTGTATGCTTATCTTTTACTCTCTCTCCCTTCCCCACCCCGTTCTCTCTCTCACGCACACACATGCATATATATATATATATATATATATATATATATATATATATATATATATATATACATATATATATATATATATATATATATATATATATGTATATACATATTTTTATTGATTTCTGTCTGATTTTGTGTGTGAGTGAAATGAACAAGCTTATGTTTATTTTTTGTTAATTTTCTCCATACAAGTCTTTTTTGGGGGGTATTTACTAAGCTTTGCTTAGTTCAATAAAACACAGGTCCAAATTGGTAAGTAGAGGATAGGAAGATTGTATTGTGTCAATCATCCACATAAGAAGGTCCTGCCTGCCTTGAAAACCAACATTCAAAGTCTTGGCATGTTTCTCTTTCTTTTCTTTTTTTAAAAATTTACCTGTGCTCGAACACTGACCGCTGGGGTCATGGGGTAGTATGCAACTCTCTCAGCCGCCAAGCAGGCCTTATAGAATTCTGTGTTCATTTTAGAGTTTAGCTGTTTTCTTTCGACCGCCTTTTTTGCACAGTGTGCAGAGGAGCATATGGAATGCCTTCCGGAACTCTTCGTTAAAGATCGTATATATCACGGGGTTTAGTCCTGAATTGACATAACCAAGCCAAACAATGAAGAGCTCCACAAATATCGGGACACGCGAACAAGTGGAGCAGAATGGTAGGATCAGGTACATGAGAAAGAATGGTAACCAGCAAATGATAAACGTCACCATGACAATTCCCAAAATCCGGGTGGCTTTACGTTCTTTGGAGAGAGAGATCTTCTGCTTCTTGTCAAAGAATGACTTCATTTTCTTCCCTTTGGAACTTACATGCTTTTCCTTCTCTTTCTCTTTTTCCTTCTCTTCTTTTGACAATCTACTGTGTGTCCCACCATTCTGGGTCGTCACGCATACGTCCTTAGTGTCGGCGTAGCCCCCGTGGGTCTCTGAGTTCAGTTCGATATCCTCGTTAGATTTCTCTTCAGGGGCTGGTGTCGGAGGTGTGTCTTTGTCTTTAGCCGGTGTCGAGTCAGGACTGTGATCTTTCTTCTCTGATTTGTTGTTCGACACCGGCTTCAGTTTGCCGATGGCTGTCTGCTCTCGCTTTTTTTTCAAGCGTCTTCTGATGGCCAGGAAAATCTTGAAGTAGATGAAGGTCATCAGGATGAGAGGTATGTAGAACGAACCACAGGCTGAGTAGACGACGTAACTGCGATCGTCCGTCAAATGGCATTGCATTTTCACCTGGTCGTACAGTTGACCGCTCTCATTCCAACCGAAGACGGGTGGAATTGATACCACAGCGCTGGTGAACCAAACCGCGGCGATCATTAAACCAACCCGGTTCGGAGTTCGTTTCTGGGCGTAATTCAGTGGGTCGTGAATGGCCCAATAGCGATCTACAGCTATAGCACACAGATTCAGAATCGATGATGTACAAAGTAAGACATCTAATGTTAACCAGATCTCGCAGAGTAGCCAGCCGTAGATCCAGTATTCGACCACCAGATTGGACACGTGGAACGGCATGACCAATGCCGCTACGGACAAGTCCGAAACGGCTAGAGAGACGATGAAGAAATTTTGTACGCTTCGCAATGGTTTGTAAAGAATCACCGACAGTATGACCAAAACGTTGCCAAACACACAACCGATGACCATCAAAGCCAGAAAGGCGGCAATTATAATGTTTGTCCCGTTTGGAGTTGTAAACATGATCTTCATGTCTGGAGAAGTGTTGTTTTCGTCTTCCATATCTTGGCTAGAATTCATGGTATTTGTTATTAGGTCTTCTGCGGCTGGAAAACCGCTGGTAGTACCCATTGCATCCATATTTATAGTTATTATTACTGGTCGAAAATTGGATGAGAGTTTACTCTGTCGTCAAGAAATGGTGACGATGTTCAAGTAATCTCGAAATAAAGTAAAAGCTTAAAATGTCAAGAGAAAGATTCAAGCTAATTTAATAAAGAAATTGTTACAGAATTCAAATATTATTGTGTACGATCATTTTTCTCTTAAAAATAACAAAATAATGAAATAGTTTTCAAAGGGAAGTAAGATCTGTACGAAGATGGAGTTTATTTCTCTCGTGGCATAACAGACGAAAATATAGACATGCACTTTGCGTATGATATAAGTGAATATTATTATTATAATTATTATTAGTAGTAGTTGTAGTAATAGTATTTGTATATGTATGTATATCTGCTTTGCTGACTGTATACCTATTGCTAGAAGTTTAAAGCACTGCAAAATAAAAAAAATCACTCTCTTAACAAGATTATTATTAGTATTATTTAATCTATACTATGAGATTCAAACTGCTTATCTGTCACAATGTCTAGGGCAGACAACTCTCGGAAAGAGGGAACAAGTCAACAGAGTTTTTTCCTGTTCAAATCGCAGATCGATTCAATAAAATGTTTGGTATCTAATTCTAGATTACTGAGGTTATTTATGAAAACGTTACTTTGAAATAGAAAAAGACCAACTCACAACATTTCAGTAATAGTCAATCGAACAGTTGACTTCGTTCCACATTGAGAGATAGCGATTTTTTTATATTGGATTTTTTCTATTTCAATCATAAAAACTAGTAAATTACCTATTGGTTTGTCAAGGGTATATCAACAGATGGGTATCTAAAGCACTACAGTATCTGAAAAACTGTATCTCTTTCAATTTCCCCCCTCGCTACTGTAAACCCATAGTCTCTAATCTTTATTTTATTTTAAATGCGTGAGAAACGAAATTGATACATCAACAATAGCAGTAGTAGTTTCTATATCATCAGCAGCCAGCGAACACATATAAACACTCAGCAAAACTTGCTCAGCACCAGAAAATTTCGTATTTGTGTGTTTGTATTATCCTGGTCCAGTCCTTCTGTTCGTTATGTGACGGACAGAGAGACACGTCACAAATTATGATATAGATTATTACAACTATTTCTATCACGACTACAACTGCTACGACTTCGATTTCTATTGCTAGTTGATATCAGGTTATTTCTCAGCGTTTTTCTTTACTCTTTTATTTATGAAAGGTTTTGAGCTCAAATTTAGAGGAAAGGTGTAAATAACCTGCAGATTGGATCAAATCAAAAACTAGATCAAATTAATAATCCAATCGATCAAATAAAAAGAGAAGAAATTCAATTTTGATCCTCAATTTTTATGATCTGCTATTCCTCTGGTGCGTGTCAAATGGTCCTTCTCGTTTCAAAGTGATGATTATTTTCTAAATAATCGCTTTGATTCGATGAAAATCATTTAAACATGATAACATTTTAATCGATTCAAGGTTAAAAAAATCGTGAAGAATGAAAATATCAATTATAACTTTATAATCCTTATTCTTTAATTTTGGTGTAAAATATTTTAGATATAGCCTCGGTTTGATGATGCATTTCAGTTTAAATGGCGTCCTCGTGTGAAGCAAATTTTATTTACAAAAAAGCATTTTGCGTTAAATTGTTTATCGATTTTAAATTACGAACTATTAAGTGAAAGAGTTAAAGTGTCGAATGAAGGCTCGTTTGAAAAGAAGATTAATAATTCAAGTTTAATGAAAATTCTAAAAACGTTCAATTGGATTTTAATTAAATTTCGAATTAATTTATGTTTCAATCTCAGAAAGTAACCTATGAAGTACGTGTATACGAGTATGCGTATGTATGTGTGTGAGTGAGAGAGAAAGAGAGAGGGAAAGAAGTAAGGGTGAGAAGTATGGATGGAAAAGGGGAGAATGGCAAAGGGAGTGAGAGGGAAAGGTATAGAGGGAAAGGAAGGATGGAGAGAGAGAGAGAGAGAGAGGAAGAGAGGGGAAAGAAAATGAAGGGAAGGAGAGGGAGAAGTGAGAGAATGAGAAGTAGGAAAGAGTTGGAGGGGAAGAGAGTGGGGAAGAGTTAGAGATTGGGTAAGGGTGAGAGACAAAGCCTGATGGAGAGAGAAGGAAGAAGAAGAGAAAGGAAGAAGGAGAAAAAGGGGTAAAGGGAAGAACTGTAAGAGGGATAGTGGATGGGAAAGACAGAAAAAGAGAGCGGGGAGCAGAGAGAGAGAGAGAGATAGAGAGAGAGAGAAATTGAGTGAGAGAGAGCGTTGAATAGAAAAGGTGGGAAGGGAGCCTCTTTGAACAAGTGTAATTTGGAAAAATAAAGCTGATTACGTGCTGTAAAAAGTCCTTTGTTTCAATGTTTAGTTAACAAAATTTATTGATAACTTGCACAATAATCTGATTGAATTTCCTTGGAAGTCGTGACGTGCAATTATCGCAGAGTGTAACAATATTGATCGATTTTAATTGCCTCTGAAACGTTTGTATACATCTCCATCTTTATTGCTTATCACTTATAGGGACAAGGAGATTATTTGAAATTAACGAGGGAGATTCTAAATTTATGTACAGACACAATTATCTAGTTATTTACACGAAGAATTATAATTGAGAAACAATTGGTTCTTATTTTGTTATTGTATTGCACGATCCTTTGGCCCATTGAGCCCCCCCCCCTTTGGGAGAAAAGTAGAGTTATCCCTCGTGACCAGTATCAACATTAAATTTGGGGGCCCATTGCACCCAGATTCAACGCATTTGCAAATAGATAAACAAGGGGATTGTTCTATAACTAGCTTTCATTAGCTATTTCTGTGTGAAATGTGTTCAGCATAGAGGTGAGCGCGAAAACAGACACATTATTATTATTAGGTTACAAATCACCAGGGTTTTTTAATAGATTCCTCATATTAGCACATTTGAGGGCGTCTTTATTCAAGGAAATATAGTCACAATGGACTGTATTTAGCTAATTTAAGGCCACGCACAGACAAACAGGATAGTAGTTTTATTATAACGATTGGTATTGGTTAATATAACATATTCTAGGGTAATAAACTCTGATAAGTTGCGTCAATAACGATTTTATTTTTTATTTTAAAGTAACAATATTATTTTTATTCACAGAAGCAATTATCTAGTTCTTTATACGGAGAATCAGAGACAAGAAGCAATATTTTATCGTGCTTTATTGCTTAATTTCAATTATTATTTATTCAGAACAGCTCCCCCATGAAAAAAACAAACAAACTGTTGAATATTATTAAATTTCTGTGACTTACTAAGTTTATTGAGCTTAGTTTTTGTAGCACAAAACCAGGAGGACGATGAGAAGAGTGTAAGAAGAATCTTACGATAATCTTTTAATTCAGTAACTTTAGGCCCATCTTTCAAATAACAACAAATATTCACTCTTATAAGTAACTAGACAGCCCTATTACACACTGGGCCACCTTTCGAGTGAAAATTAACTCAATCTATTATTAACAGGATGAACATTGGATAAAAGAAGAGACAAAAACCCCAAAACTATTGCATTCGGATTTCTTACGCAAATAACCACAAATATTCACTTTTATAAGTAACTATTTTCTCTTGTGACCCATCGGGTTCCCATTTGAGAGATATCTAGTTTAATCTATGGTGATCAGAATGAGTATTGAATTTGAAGACCCAATTGCACCCGGATTTTAAACGTATTTGCGAATTCGCGAATTGATAGATAAATAAATAATAATTGATAGATGAATAAATGAATAAATGAATGATGGTAACTACGGTATAGTTAGCATTTAATAGTTATCTCCCCTTTGGAAACTATTATTAATAGGTTGGAAATCAACCGTTTTTTTTACACATCCTTTAAGCTAGCACGTTTTTAGTGACAACATAGTCCAGTGTATATAGCTATAACTCATATTTTCGGCTAATTAGGGGTTGCAAACAGGGAAAAAGAATGATAATCTTGATATGACAGATATTCAATGCGATATTGACGTATTAAACGATTTGAGAATTCTGAAACTGAGGACATTCAGCTCTCTCCGTCTTGATAATGATGAAAATTGAGATTCATTCAGCTTATCCAAACACAATAGAACGCCCGGGGTGGTTCAAACTCACTGTTCTAGCTCGTAGTCCCTGTGATAAACTAGATAACCATTGAGGTATATTTGGTATTTGGGCAACGACTAAAACTGATTTGAAATCTGGGAACGATGTCTCCACAAATAAAATTTTCAGCATAAATAAAAAAAAGTGAAGTTATTACGTATCAGCTATATTTGTTAATTTATGCCTGATTAATAATACCTAAATTCATTCATTTATATTTATTTTGAATAATTCATGTGAATGTATGATCATTGGAATTTTTATTTTAAATGAAATTTATTTGTGTTCTATTTTGAGTTTTTTGCTTCACGAATTGATTGTTTGTTTTGATTTTTTGATTTTTTAATTTTTTTAGATCTTTGAATTTTAATGATTTAGATTTTTTACTTATTTTTAAAATCTTTAATTGTTATATTTTGAATTTTTCGATTTTAGTTTTTTCAAGTGAATCAGATGCAGAGAATTCCAAAAGTTTGTATATGTATATTCTTTTTTCCTCTATTTTCTCATCGACAATGTTGTTTGTTTATAATTTTCGATTTTCTAATTTTTCATTTCTATTTTTCAATTTTTGATTTTTCAATATTTCTATTTTAAAATTATTTTCGAATTTTGAAATTCTCAATTTTCAATCAAATCATTCGAGTAGAGATTTTGAAATTTTCAGTTTTACTAAATTTTTTTGCAAATAAAGCAAAATAGGAAAATACATCCAAGTGTATCTTATCTGGATGGAGTAACTTCAGTAAAACTTTAGAAGATTCTTTATTAAGTAAAAAAGATATAAATTTTTGTCAATGGTTCGTTTTTTTTTCTGATAAAGTAGTTGTTTTTGGTGTAAAAGCAAAATCGTTTGGTGCACATGCGTATAATAGATCAAATGAATAAAAAAAATATTTCCATGAGAAATAATTTCTCCTGGGATTTTTTCAAATAACTCTGGCAAGACAATAGAAAATAAGATGATTGAATAGGTTCTGAGCCAAGGAAGAATTGTTTAACAGAATTGATTTCTATTCTAGAGACTTACCGACACACCTTTAGAAAAAAATAGTTAATAAAAACCATATCAATCAATTCTTTTTAATCACAATAAACGACGGCAGCGAGGCATATATCAATGTACACAGGGTGATATGACCCCAAGAGTTCCCTCGACGCCATAACTTTTGTTTTAGACACAAAACTTCTATTTCATCGCATGACTAATTGCAATGATTACTTTCTATTGTTTCAAGAATTCTGGAAATGATGGAGTTACGTCCCTTGTGTGGATACAAAGGGCTGGTTGTGTCGGCTCTACAGTAAGTATTTAAATGACGTATGAATTAAATACAAACTATCACAGTTCCAGTTTATTCACTGTGACAACTATCCAATAAATACATTTATGTACAAACAGCCACACATGCATGTACTGATAAATGACAATGTCTAGATGTGCTTGTGTTGTAGATTTTATATTCCAATTTTCCACCTTCGGATATAGATGTTGGTTTGAAATAAAATTGTTCAATATCATCTATCAGCAAAATTTGAAGTCAGATTTTTATTATATAGAATTACCATGCTTTTATATAAATCGATTAAAACAGGGCCAGATTTACGCTGAAGCCAAATAAGCGACAGTTTAGGGTCTAACAATACTTATGAGCCTCAATATATTAAAAAAAAATGTTCTGGAGTTTTTTGAGGACTTTTAGTTTCCAAGCTTTTTATAGCCTTGGGTTTCACCTACTCTAAATCGGGGGGTTTATGCATATATATATATATATATGGTATGATTAGTTAAATACCTCTTTAGTTTTTGCCTAGGTCGTATAAATAGATATATATTTATTTCTATTTATGTTTATGTACGTTGGTGAATGTATGTGTTAAAAATTTCGAGACTGCGTTTCTAGCCTCTACACAGATAGGAAAACTGATGCTGCATTTAGATTTCATAAGAAAACGTACTATTTTTCTCTTTTCTTTTCGGCTCTTCGTCTCTTATTCAACTCTTTGATTTCTACCCTCTTTCACTAAAATATAAACATTCCGTCTTTCTAGTGACTCTTTAGAAAAGAAATATATTGAAAAAGCTGACGTACACACAGAAACAGAAGGAAGAAATACTCTTTACATTGAATGACAATTTTGTTAAAATCGTCTGCGTTTTTTTTTTGTCGGTTAGAAAAGAAATCTTTGAAAAATTAGAAGAAAATGTTAAAAAAAGCGGATCGATATAATATCTGATTGGTTTTCTGTCGTAGCCTATTGATAAAGAAATGATAAAAATGGATGCATAGAATGGGAATGTATAAAATAAAACCATGAAATGGTTGCTTTGTTCCCCAGTTTCAAAATACGTAGATTTTCAGACTCAGACAAGACGTTTTCTGCGTTTCAAAAGTATATTTTCAGTTTTCGTAGATTTACTGGCGATTTTGTGATCATCTGTCTTCCAATTTCCTCGTATATGTATGCCTTTTACGATTTTCTAAAATCTTTCTCGTAATTTCTTTTCTTTTTTTTTCTTTTTCCGAATTTATTCGTATTATTTCGGATTTGTTCGTAATTCTTCGGATTTATTCGTAACCGTAACAGTTTTTGTACAATTTTCTTGTATTTATATATATTTTTACGTTTTTTTCCATTTTCTAGTCTTTTTCTTGTAATTTTTTGGATTTTTGTCGTTTTCCAAATTTAGTCTTATCGTTTCGGGTTTGTCCGTAATACTTCGGATTTATTCGTAGCTTTTTGTAATTACTTGTACTTTTGGTGCTGTTCATAGTTTTTTCATTTCTATTTTTTTATGTAGATCTGCGTTTTTTTTTAATTGTTTTTTCAAAATAAAGTTTTGGTCGTCCATTAGGTTCAGTTAGAAACGTTTAAAAAAAATGTGAATAAAGATAATTTTCTTTTTTCAAGGTCAAAATGTCCGCAAGATATTCACTCGAATTTTTTCAGTATCTGTTAAAATACATTTTTCTTGTCTCTTCAATATATCGACCGATTTGTTTTTAAAGAAAAAACCTTTTTCACATTGAGATTTTCATTGATTATTTTCTCCTGAGAGCTTCTGAAAATCAGCTTTTCAGAACAAAATCCCTTTTTTGTTCTTTAAAAATAATACTTTTTTGAGCGCTTTTTAATAAAATATTTGAATGACTCGAAAAAAACAAATTTCTCATATCGAGATTCTCCAAATAGAATAGAAAATAACCAATTTTCTTTAATATACTTCTAAAATCATCTGCTTCCTAGGAAATCTCTCTTCTCTTTTCAGCTCTCCAATAATAATGATTTTTCACTCAAAAAACGAAATGTCTCTTTCAAACTCCGTTCTGAAAGGCATGGCCAGTTTTTTTCCTCAAGCGACAAGAGACTTGGATAAATGAATCATATCATGGCTTGACCTCACAAACGAAGATTTGGGAAGGGTTTTCCGCGTCCGTGACAGGCCTTCGGGATAATCAAATATATATATAAATAAATATATTGAAATTTGAAAAAAAAAAAAAAGATAAAATGAAGTTCTCTTTATTTAGACACTACATCAATCTTGCTTTGCTTTTGTATAATCGGCATCTCAAAGCATCAATATACCCGCTCGTCTTCAGTAATTGAAATGGAGATAAGAGTGCTGCTTTCTGAAAGCCGACATTTCTGACGTACGATGGGTGAAGTTAGGAGTTAGACCCATTCCCGAGAGGAGGTCAAATCGATGTCAGTTATTCTGTTTTGGAAAAAAGATGTCCTCAACCTGAAATTAAAATAAAAAGAAAGTTACGATAAGAATAACGAAATCAACAAATCATCATCATCATCATGATCATCATGATCATCATCATCATCAACAACAGCAACAACAACAACAACAACAACAACAATGATATTCTAGTCTGGTTAGTTACTCAATACAAAACGACTTGTGACAAATGAAAAAAGATGTCCCCAACCTGAAATTGAAATAAAAAGAAAGTTACGATAAAAATAACGAAATCAACAAATCATCATCATGATCATGATCATGATCATGATCATCATCATGATCATCATCATCATCAACAACAGCAGCAACAACAACAACAACAACAACAACACCAACAACAATGATATTCTAGTTTGGTAAGTTACTCAATACAAAACGACTTGTGACGAATGAAAAAAGATGTCCTCAACCTGAAATTGAAATAAAAAAAAAGTTACGATAAAAATAACGAAATCAACAAATCATCATCATCATCATGATCGTCATGATCATCATCATGATCATCATCATGATCATCATCATTATCATGATCATGATCATCAACAACAACAACAACAACAACAATGATATTCTAGTCTGGTAAGTCACTCAGTACAAAACGACTTGTGACTAATTCTGAAAGATACTGAAAAGATCGTTAAGTATTCGGGGAGAAAAGACGACTCGATGCGACCCGACTCGATGTGGCTGACTCGATGCCAAGATAACTCGATGCCAAAACAACTCGATGCAACGTTTATTACATATTCATTGACTGACGATAGAAAAGGATATTCAATAAAAGAATGATGAGTAGCCTGTACTTTGACGGTGAAATTAATTTATTCATAACTATAAGTTCTTCTTTCTTTCTTTTACTCTTAGTTTACCAGAAGATTTTCTCTTGCCTCATGCGGGCAAACAGACCAGCATGTTCGTAAAAAATGCACAAAACTTTTCATAAAAAGATTTTCTATGTCAGTTAAGAGAGAGAGGGAGGATCGGCGAAAAATATGCGTTTAACTTTATGTGAATAAATCATATAGAACCGAAGATATATCCATTTCAAAATCTTGTTCAAAACAGCGTTCACGCATGAATCTGTAGTACAGTGGTTTACAGTTATGGCTTGATATCTTTTACGCGTAAATTTTTCTCAGGCTTTTCTTTCTCTCTCTTTTGAGATAACACCAGTATTTCAGGAGGTTCACACATTTCATTTACAAAAATGTAGTCCGATTGTTCTCATATCGAGTCGGTTGCATCAAATCGTACCAAACATAAATCTGGGCATCATCAACTTGTTCAGAAAGAACAAAAGAAAAGACAACGGACTTATCTCTTTCTTTATGGATGATACACTTGAATAACAGCTGGGCCTTTGTAGTAACAACAACAGCATAAAAAAATTGCCCAAACAAAATTTAGAATGTCTTTTTTTTGTTTGTTGCTTTCTGTCACGGGAGAGCAAACGGAAAGAGATAAATTAGAGCAAAGTTTGTGCATATGCGTTTGCGTACTTAAATCCAACGGCTTTGTGTCTATGTTTTCGTGTCAGCATCGCAACTACTATCACTGCTGCTGATATATTCATAGAATCGACAGAAATATGAATTTTGTTCAATTTATGCGTTTTTATTTGCTAAGAATACGTTTCTTGTAAGATATAAATCAATATAGTTTATCAATAAGTAAATAATCCCATTATTTGACGGATATTACGTTATTCAATAGAATAAACCAATATTTCTTGCTTTTAAATCAAATATGGATGGCTTATTAATATGTTGGCCGGAATTACTTTCATTCTTTATGCTTCAAGACTGCATAACAGTCAATATTCCATCAATATTTGCGTGTACATTATTTTTTTAAGAAAAAATCTTTCTATTGGCATATAGCAGCGTTGAGTCATTGCGTCTGACAGTGTCGTTAGGTGATTGGATTTGCTGATGTCAGTAAATATTCAATCGCTGATTGGTTGTCTGCTGGAAGATGAGAGCATTGGCGTTTCAATAGGCGATTCTTGGATGATTGGCGGGAATCAATTCAGTTCGATTAGTTCGATGAGCCGAACATCCGACAGGAATAAATAGTTTATAGCGGAGAGGGTTTGAGTTAGAGGAAAAGAATGGGTCGAATATTTGAACCGAAGTTTATCTCATTCGGTCATCTGTTTATGATTTAGAGAACTTACTTCCTTTCAGATCCTCATTCCTTTCTTTTTTACGTGATATACCATCATACTTTCTTTCGCCCATGTACGTTTGCACTATAAGCAAATCTATATTTACATGGATATCAATATATATATATTTATATATGTGATGATGATCGTTGCCACGCGATTCGAGGATGGTGACTTCTAAGAGAGTACCCCACACATATGTCCCCCGAGAAGCAAAGGGTGTGTGGGGAATAATCGGGTGCACAGACTGGTCCCAGTTTTGTCCCAATTTGGCAAATGTCCTGTTAGGGCATTGGCTGATACGCCCGTAGAACAATCTGGTTGCAGCATACGCACCCAGTATTCCCCCCCCCATATATATATATATATATATATATATATATATATATATATATATATATATATATATATATATATATATATATATATATATCCCAGGAGTCTCAAAAGGGTTAACTCAGTGTATATGTTGTTGCTGACATGATTTATATCAAAATCTTTTTGTAAGAAAGTGTATTGTTTCGTAAAATTCTCTTGGAAATAAAATTCTCTCTAAGGCTAACGTTTCAAAGAACCTTCCAAGTTTATATATATATATATATATATATATATATATATATATATATATATATATATATATATATATATATATATATATATATAAGCATTGTTATACATATAAGCATTGTTCAAAAAAATAAAGTATAATTGGAGTATAAGATAGTATCTATATACAATACACGTAAAACCTTATACAAACTGACAAACTATATGCATGACAAAAACTATGAAATAAAGGGGGATGATGTTTGATCAACACAGCTGGGATGTCATATTACTATAATTGTTTTGTGTTTAAAGTTCCCAAAACGGTGACATGGCAAACAACCGATGATCCGAATAAAAGACAAATTATATATCGTGCAAAAATAACAAAGTATTGGGAAACAAAGACAAAAAACACCTTTGAAAATTACCTAAATTGCACTGACAGATATTGAGAAATGGGTGACTGGAGTGACACGAAAAAATCAGTTGAAAATTTTTTTTTTAATGTTTAATGTTCAAAGCTTTCTAGACTAACTAACTATCTATCTATCTAGCTAGCTAGCTAGCTATCTATCTATCCAGCTATCTATCTATCTAGATATATATATATATATATATATATGTATATATGGACATAGATACATATTTGCATGTATTTTTGTGAGTTAGAATTATATCGGAAATGTTGTTTTCTTATTCAATTTCATTTTTAGTGGCAATATTATTTCGAAATAAGAAAAGTATAAAACTGATTCTGTGACGAATATCTTTCTGCAGCAGATAAAACTATAAAAAGTGATGCGAGACGGAGATATCCCATTGAAGGACATAAACCCTCACCTAGTTTCGCCTTTTTTTTCGCTCTCAACCCTTACGGTACCGACAAATTCTAAACGTTATCTTATTTTTCCCAGTCACAATTTCGCATTTGATCTCGGAATCTAAGTAGTGTGTCGCGTTGTCGAGTATTCTCTCAACATGACCGGGTAACTTGAAGATATCATCGCGTCTTTCAAAAATAAAATCATAATCTCCAACCTATACAAAACGATATGACTGAAAGGAAAAGCAATAAAGTTAGTCTCCAAATGAATTTCAATAAAACCAATGTTATATGCAACAAATACGTCCAGTTGATACATTAGGTGGACTAAAACATTTAAAACTAGAAAGCACTCAGAGAGAGAGAGAGAGAGAGAGAGAGAGAGAGAGAGAGAGAGAGAGAGAGAGAGAGAGACCGTACCTCGACCAATACTAATGTCGCTAAAAACTGAATAAAAATCAATTGATATATAGATACGATGCAGGGTAGGTTACAATATTTAATCAGTTCGTCTATTACATCTCCCATCCCTTCACAAAGGTGAGTGTGTACGTAAATGTTCAAAAAACGAAATTAGAATAATATTTACGACTGAAAAAAACTCTTGGATCAACTTTAAAAATTAAGTCAATAATCCCTAACCCAATGGCCCACCCTTCCTAAAAATCTCATTGAAATTTTGAGACATATTGTGTGGAAAAATAGAGAGATATGAGTAAATACATATACCTTCTCTAAATTTGTTGGCAGGGGCAAAATCCCCTAAAGAAAAAGAAATCAAGCCGTGAACCATTTTAGGATGGCAAAACTTCTGTCGAGCAAGCTCAACCTCCAAGAACAAGGAATTCCCCCAAAGAGGGGTATACAGCTAATGCATTCTCCTGATAGTCACCTATAGAGCTGAAATATGGAAAATAAGGGACGGATCTGCAAACTAAGAATGATGCAATGTGCACACGTGAGAATCATGCTCGACATCACATAGAGAGATCACAGGACAGCAGGGTATATTAGAGAAAAAAAAACCCAAAACAGGAGCCCGAGACATCATAAAATCCATTCGGAAAAACAAATAGCAATTGGCAGGCCATGTTGCAAAAATGACAGACAATTGGTCGACATCACGTTTCACAAAGTATATCCCTATTGATCAGATGCGAAACCGTGGCCGGCAGAATATAAGATGGCGAAACGAACTGAACAAGATCAGATAGTATTAGCTCCGCGATGTCTATGATAGAGAGATGTGGTGAATCCTGGTGAAAGTCTGTATCTAACTACGGACAATAAAAGACTGATGATGACGATGACACTCAGCAAAAATGCGCACACGGAGATGTTCATCAAAACGTTTCTTAATCTGGTGCGAGAATATAGGATGTGTTGCGTCAATCTTCTTAGTAGGGGAGATATACCTGCCTTGAAAATCAACATTCGAAATCTAATTCTTGACGTTGGACTGAACACTATTGTCTGACAACAGTGAGGATGACACAACAACTTCTGCCACCGAGCAACATCATATATATGTACTATGTTTAGCCCAGTCTGAAAACTTGAAAACTCAAGAAATTAACGTTCACAGTTTTGGTGAGAATTCGGGCTGACAATCTATAATAATAATAATAATAATAATAATAATAAAAATAATAATAATAATAATAATAATAATAATAATAATAATAATAATAATAATAATAATTTGCTAAAAACGGCTAAAATGATCAGATGAGTCCTTTTAAATCTACTTTTTATCTGACTTTCTTTCTCTCTTCTTTTTCTCTTTCCTTCTGTGCCGGAGAGCTTTTCTTATATATATATATATATATATATATATATATATATATATATATATATATATATATACATATATATATGTGTGTGTGTGTGTGTGTGTGTATGTGTGTGTAACACGAACAACGGGTTATGTCTGTTGTTACACTTACGGATCCCTCTTTTGTCGAATGCGTTTTTTAGGTAACTTATGTAAGCAAGCCCTGTTCCAAAAAATGTAGTGTAGTGTAAAATAACATTTATATACAATACAGTATGATAATCATCATCATCATCAGTCTTTTAACGTCCATCGTTGGACATTGACCTTCCCCAGGATTTGCCACACTTCTCTATCATTGGCGTCGCGGAGCCAGTACATCCTGAACTTGTCTAGCTCGTCTCGCCATCTAATATTCTGCCAGCCTCGGTTGCGCATGTGATCTCGGGGGATCCATATCGTGAGTCGTGATGTCCATCGGTTGTCTGCCATTCTTACAACATAGCCAGCCCACCACCATTTGAGATTTTTAATGGATTCTATGATGTCCCTGACTATTGTCTTTTCTCGGATGTACTGTGCTGTCTTGTGGTCTCTCCATGTGGGGCCCAGCAATGCATCCTCCCAATAGTCACTTATGAAGCCGAAACATGGAACCTGACCAGGAGACAGACCCGTAAATTGAGGACCATGCAGCGTGCACATTATGATAATACCTTACATAAAATAAACTACCTGTAGTATTACACGGTATCAAAATTGCAGAGATGTTATGTTAATATAACTCTTTAGTTTTTAAATCCCTGAAATATTCACATGGTAACCAATTGATGATCCCAACAAAAGAAAATTTACACGTACTGTCATAATAAACATGGAACCTAACCAAGAGACTGGCCCCCAAGCTGAGAATCATGCAACGTGAAACAAGAGAGAATCGTGCTCGACATCACATGGACAGATAACGAGTTGGCAAAGCACATAAAAGAAAAAGGAGTCAGAGATATTGTAGAAACCATCAGAAAACTCAGTTGGAAATGGTTTGGTTGTCCGTGGAAAGGTTGCTGCTGCTGATTATATCTGAATCAGCACTTTTGCGAGAGACGCTCATCAGATATCTAATGGGCGTACTTCGCGAAACACTGTGTCAAGTGCTCTTGA